>CAUYPK010140284.1:0-12956 GCA_963574355.1 Loris lydekkerianus | reverse complement strand
GGTGACTGGGAAAATGCCAGGAAGGCTATGTTGAATATTGGGATGAAAATGTGTCAAATGGTTTATGAAGCTAGTATATGATGCCCCATGATCATATCAATGTACACAGCTATGATTTAATAAAAAAAAAAAAAAAAAATTTAGAATTCTCTGAATTGTATTTTGGATAATTACTATTTTAAAAAAATAAATGTCCTTTTTCATCATCTAATCTGACTTTTTATTACATCATAATCTGTATTCCTTCTTCATTTGCTTATGAACACAAAACAGCATATAGGGTGGTAAAGTTATATGATAAAGCAACATACACCTTGACAAAATTCCCTGGAAGCTTACATTAAAGTTCTAATATAGAATCAGGGAAATAGAAACTACAAACTGATTCTACTAATTAATGAAAAACATGAAGAATTTGTTATTCTTTAAAATTCACTGTGAAAGGTAATTAAGCAAAAGCACAAGGCTGTGGCCTAACTATATCAAACAACTGAGTTAGGCATGAAAAAATTATTTGTTTTATTATTCTGGACCCCAAGCATGGCAAATGAAAGTGACTAGTTGATGAATGCATTTGAGTAGGGGTAATCCCTGAATCATACTGTGCAAATTTCAAAGTGCTTTCATTTATCTTTGCTTTGGTAGCATGCAGCTACACTAACCAGATGGAGGGTATTCATAGAAGGCAAGTAGAAGAGAAAGTTAGATTTTCTACGGTCTATGAAACTAGTGTATGTTGCCCCATGATCACATTAATGTACACAGCTATGATTTAATTAAAAAAAATTTTAAGAAATACAGAAGTGTATAAAGTAAAAAAAAAAAAAGAAAAGAAAAGAAAAAAAAAAAAGGAAATGACTCCAAGAAATGAATTATCAAAACTTTGATGCATACATGATGATGAAAGCTTAAACTTAAAATCTTTTATTTTAAGCCAGTTTTGTGTGATAAGGTAAAAAGTAGAGCTGAATTATGATGGTGGAAGAGTATCATTACAAAAAAACTTAAAAAGGAAGATAGGTTTTTATTAAGAAAAGTTTTAGGAAATTTTTTCAAAGTGGTCTAATGAGGTTTTAAATTTCTACTTTTAGTACTTTATTAAAATGCTTATTAACAAGCACAGAAGTTGCAGCCCAAGGAGTACAAATACAAATTAATATTTCTTTCTTTTTTTTTTTTTTAATTATTAAGCATTTGTTTATTGGGGCTAAGTAGCTCTGACCCATATAGCTGCTAAGCAGTTATTAAACATCAAAGAGGATGTTTCTGTTTATGTATTTTGTGTATTTACTATCATAAACAAACATTATTGAATCAATTAAATGTCGTTAGGGGCTCATGATGTAAGTTGGATTATACACATAGTGTCAAATCATTTTCATGTCTCTTTCCAAGATTATTCTACTTCTGTTTTAGTATGTTATTTTTATTAAATCATAGCTATGTACATTAATGCAATTATGGGGTACAATGTTCTGGTTGTATATACATTTTGAAATATTTTCATCAAACTGGTTAACATAGCCTTCACCACATTTTCTTAGTTATTGTGTTAAGAAATTTATATTCTACACTTAGTAGATTTAACACGTACCCTTGTAAAATGCACCATAGATGTGGTCCCACCAATTACCCTTCCTCCCCACATCTTCTCCCTTTCCCTCCCCCTCCTCTTTTCCCCTCATTTTGGGCTATAGTTGGGTGATAGCATTCATATGGAAGTATGGGTGCTTATAAATTGGTTTTATAGTAGGGTGAGTACACTGGATACTTTTTCTTCCATTCTTGAGTACTTTTCTAAGAAGAATATGTTCCTGCACTATCCACCTAAACATAAAAGAGGTACAGTCTCCATCTTTTTAAAGGATGTATAATATTCCATGGTGTATATATACCACAATTTATTAAGACATTCATGGGTCAATGGATGCTTGGGCTTCTTCCATGCCTTAGCAATTATGAATCAGGCTGCAATAAATATTCTGGTGTAAATATCTTTGTCATAAAGAAATTGTTGGTCTTCTGGATATATACCTAGTAGAGGAATTGCAGGATTAAATGGCAGGTCTACTTTTAGATCCCTATGTGATCTCTAAACATCTTTCCAAAAGGAAATTATTAGTTTGCATTCCCACCAGCAGTGTTGAAGTGGTCCCTTTTCTCCATGCCAGCCTCTATGATTTTGGGATTTGGGGATGTGGGCTAATCTTACTGGAGTTAGATGATATCTCAAATTGGTTTGATTTGCATTTCTCTGATGATTAAAGATGATGAGCATTTTTAAATGTGTCTGCAGGCTGTGTGCATCTCTTCTTCAGAGAAGTTCCTATTCAAGTCCCTTGCCCACAATTAAATGGGATCACTTGTTCTTTTCATGCTAATACATTGGAGTTCTCTGAGGATTCTTGTTATTAAACCTTTGCCAGATAAATAACCTGCAAATATTTTCTCCCATTCTGAGGACTGTCTGCTTGCTTTATGTACTGTGTTCTTGGCTTTGCAGAAGCTTTTTAGTTTGATCAGATCCCAGTAATGTATTTTTGGTATTGCTTCAATTGCCCAGGGGATCCTCCTCATAAAATATTCTCCCAGGCCAATTTCTTCAAGTGTTTTCCCTGCATTTTCTTCTAATATTTGTATAGTTTCATGTTTTAAGTTTAAATCTTTTATCCAGTGAGAGTCTATCTTTGATATTGGTGAAAGGTATGGATCTAGTTTCAGTCTTCTACAGGTCATCGGCCAGTTCACCCACCACCATTTGTTAAATAGGGAGTCTTGTCTCCACTGAATGTTCTTGATTGGCTTATTGAAGATCAAATGACACGAAGTAGCTAGGCTCATCTCCTGGTTCTCTATTCTGTTTCACACATCTACCTCTCTGTTTTTGTGCCAGTACCATGCTGTTTTGATCACTATCGATTTATAGTATAGTCTGAGGTCTGGTAGCATGATTCCTTCTGATTTGTTTTTATTTCTGAGTAATGTCTTGGCTAACAGAGGATTTTTCTGAATCTATATGAAACAAAGTATTATTTTTCAAAGTCTTTAAAGTATGACAGTGGTGCTTTAATAGGGATTGGATTAAAATTGTATATTGCTTTGGGTATTATGGACATTTTAACAATGTTGATTCTTCCCAGCCATGAGCATGGTATGTTTCTTCATTTGTTGACATCTTCAGCTATTTCTTTTCTCAGAGTTTCACTGTTCTCTTTATAGAGATTTTTGATGTCCTTTGTTAGGTAAACTCCCAAATATTTCATCTTCTTTGGTACTCCTGTAAAAGGAATAGAGTCTTTGATTATTTTTTGTTTTTATTTTTTTGTTGTTGCAGTTTGACAGGGGCTGGGCTTGAACCCATCACCATTGGTATATGGGACTTGCACTCTACTCACTGAGCCACAGGCAACACTTATCCTTGGTTATTTTTTCAGCTTGACTATTGTTGGTATATGTAAAGCCTACAAGTTTGTTAGTATTGATTTTGTAACCTGAGACACTGCTGTATTCCTTGATCACGTCTAAGAGTTTTGTAGTTGAATACCTGGTGTTTTCCAGATATGCAATCATATCATCTGTGAAGAGTGAAAGTTTGATCTCTTCTGTTCCTATTTGGATACCCTTGTTTGTCTTTTCTTGCCTGATTGTGATAGCTAAGACTTCCACTAAAATGTTAAAAAGCAGTGGAGACAATGGGCAACCTTGCCTGGTTCCTGATCTGAGTGGAAATATTTGATTTTAACTCCATTCAATGCAATATTGGCTGAGGGTTTGCTGTAGATGGCCACTATCAGTTTAAGAAATGTCCCTTCTATACCTATTTTTTGTAAGTGTTATGATCATAAAAGAATGCTGGATATTATTAAAAGCTTTTTCTGCATTGATTGAGAGAATCATGTGGTCTTTGTTTTTTATTTTGCTTATGTGATGTATTATATTTATAGATTTATGTATATTGAATATCCTTGAGATTCTGGGATAAAACCAACTTGGTCATGGTGTACAATTTGTTCGATGTGATACTGGATTCTTTTTGTTAGGATCTTACTGAATATTTTTGTATCTATATTCATGAAAGATATTGGTCTATAATTTTTTTTTTCTTATTGGGTCTTTTCCTGGTTTGGGGATCAGGGTGACATTTGCTTCATAGAATGTGTTGGAAAGTATTATTTCTTTTTCTATGCTTTCAAAAAGGTTATGTAATATAGATATTGGTTCCTCTTTAAAGGTTTGGTACAATTTTGATGTGAAGCCATCATGTTCCACACTCTTCTTTTTTGGGAGATTTCGTATAGTTGATGCCATTTTAGTACTTGATATAGGTCTGTTCTACATTTCTAATTCTTTCTGGATAAGTCTAGGAAGGCAGCATGTTTCCATGTATTGGTTGATTTCTTTGAGATTTTTGTATTTCTGAGAATAGAGTGTTTTGTAGTATTCATTAAAAGTATTTTGAATTCTGAGGCGTCTGTTGTTATGTTGTCTTTGTCATTTCTGATTGATGAAATTAGGGATTTTAATGTTCTATTTCTAGTTAGGCTAGCTAGGGTTTATAAACTTTGTTAAACTTTTCAAAAAAATAATTCTTTGATTCATTGATCTTTTGAATAATTATTTAATTTTCAATTTAATTAAATTTAGTTCTAATTTTTGTTATTTCTTTTCTTCTCCTGGGTTTGGGGTTGGAATGTTCTTCTTTTTCCAGTTGCTTGAGATGTCCTATTAAGTTGTCAACTTCCTCTCTTTCCATTCTCTTAAGGAAGGCTTGGAGCACTATAAATTTCCCTCTTGGGACTGCCTTTTCAGTATCCTAGAGGTTCTGATAATTCATGTCTTTATTTTCATACAGTTCCAAAAACTTGGTAATTTCCTTCTTAATCTCATCTTTAACTTATCTACCTTTCAGCATACGGTTATTTATTTTCCATGTCTTTGTGTTGGTGACTTTGGGTTGAAATCTCAGCTGTGGAGGAATACTAACAATAAAGACAGACACTATGCTCCCCACTGGCAATAACTGGGAGAGGAGAATCAGACCCTCCCTCTACAACACAACCAGGGTATAACCTTGGAGCACTCCTGGATGATCAGCCCAGATCAAAAGTTCCAAACCAATTGTCCCAGTGAGTACAAACTCAGGTCAAGTGGGAGAGTTCAAAAGGTCTCCAGCAACTGGATAGCAGGGGTCCACTGGCAGCTCAAGTGTGACTCGCTTTGGTGATTCGTGGAGTCAGAAAGGCCCACTCAGCAACAGAATTATTCCAAGGGGGGCTTGTGCCTCTTTTGCCACTTTGCATCACCGTCATCCCCAGGCACTGGTTACGCCACAGGGCTGCAGCCCAGCTCTCTCTAATGCACAAGTACACCAGGTATTTGCACCTACGTCAAAGAGGAGATAATGCCTACTTGACCAGGCATCTCACTGTGCGAACTGCAGGTGGGAGTAGTTCAGGCCTGATTCCCTCTGGTGATCACTGGAAACTGGAGAGTGTTCCACCTGCATCTGTACCTACCTAGGGGTTACCGTGGAAGAGTGTGGTACTCTCCCTCAGAAACTAGGCCTCTGCCTTGGCCACACTCTACCTCTCGAATCTCTGCAAGTTGGTCAGATTCCCTCCATGTTCCACAGAATTTAGGAGGTGTCTCTCCCAAATTTGACCCCAGGGGGAGGGACTGTGGGGCCGCCACCACTGTGGGGGGGGGGGCGCTGCTACTGTCGGGGGTGTTGCCACCCGTCTGGGGTCTGAGATACTGCTGTGTGCAAGTGCAGGGGCCAGGTGGGAGCCAGAGGGTGGAGCTTCCAGTCACTCCCACCAGTAGCTAGAGCCAGGCAGGGAGCCAGAGGGTAGAGACACAGCTGCCTACTGCAAGTTGCAGGGACTGGTCCAGGACCTGGAGGCCTGAGCCACTGGCCCCTGGCTACATGAATGGGCAAGCCACTGGTTGTGGGCCGCAGACCGCATGGGTCCCAGGACCCTGGCCAGGAGCCAGGGATCTGATGGGCTGGGTACTGGCTGCGGGGCACCTCCGCTGTCCCCAGTGGCCAGTAGTGCGGGTCCTGTGCTATGCTGCTTCCAACATGGGGCAAGTCTCT
This sequence comes from Loris lydekkerianus, assembly GCA_963574355.1. NCBI lineage: Eukaryota > Metazoa > Chordata > Mammalia > Primates > Lorisidae > Loris > Loris lydekkerianus. Next base: position 6,859 of record CAUYPK010140284.1, on the reverse strand, counting down.
CTCCCCTTTTGACTCCCCACCTGTATTAAAGTTATAGTTTCAGTGCAACTACCCCACAGCCCATGAGATGACTTGCCCCAGCAAAAATTCACAAAACACTCCCAATTCTGATGGGGATAGTCTTCCAGACCACTAGAAGAGGGGGTGAATTTGGAGTTCAGGACAGTAGGGAGAATATTAGAGCAACTTTTGTCCCAGGCAAGAGACTTCCTGGGCTAGCAGCAGGATCTCTCTGTGGAGGGAGTCCCAGCCCTCAGTTGTTCTCTCCCCTTTGGTGAAACAAAAAGTCCTCTGTTTGCTACTCGGCTCAAGTCACTCTCATGAGAAGATAGGGGAAGCATTCAATTTTTGCATAAAACCAAAAATTTGTATGAATTAGAAATAACTAAAAGGAAAACTATGTGATTTTAAATAATAAAGTTATTAAATAATATATTTTTTTCTCTTTAAAGTTTGATAATATAATGTGGGAAAACAGGTACTTAAATTTGTTTATAAAATGTAAGCTAGTGAAATTGGCTTAAATGAAATATTAATAAGAAAATCCTTTTACACCACAATATTAGTTCTGTTTATATAAGCCAGCAAAAATGCATGAATTGCTATGGATATGTATTTATGTAGTTGTGTATGTGTATGTATTCCTTAATTTATTCATCAATCATGATGTTACCCAAAAGCATTAACTAAATTTCCAGATCTTGTAAGGTCTACATTTTTAGAATTAAAAATTAAAAAGTACTATTTCAATCAAATGTGTAGCCTGGTCTTTGTACAGAACATTTTTACTACCTTGTCTTGAATGTGTTGGGTCTTAGATAATGGTGTTGAGGGGTGCTCAGACTAGTAAATAAAGTTTAGACAAGGCAATATGTACATATGATGGGATATAAGATCTAGATTAGTGAGTAAAAAGGGAGAAATAAGTGAGAAGATAGAATTGGAAGAAGACACATATATGGAGAATACATATATTCAATGCTTTAAGCCATGCCTCTTGCTGGGGCAGGTGATAAACAGTAATAAACATAGGAGAAGATGATGAAAATGAAGTCAGGTCCACCAACAATAAAAGCTCCAAGAAAACCATAGAACTTATTGAAATTTCTATTGACTTAGAACCATTTCCAAAGGCAAGCTTCACCACAGCCATGTGCTCTCAGTGTGAAATATTAACATGGTTTGGTAAAATTCCAAATGGCATGTTAAGAGCAATAGGCAAAGGATTGACAGAACTGCAGGCCACAATGTAACCTCAACGCCGGTGCAAGTGACTACTTGTACTGTGAATAGGGTAGCATTCCTCAGAGGATAACAGATAGTTACATAGTGGTCCAGAGCCATGGCCAGAAGGACACCTGATTCAATACCTGAATGTGTGGATGAGCCACTTCTGAAAGAGGCAAGCATCAAAATAAGTCTCTGGCAAGTGTAACCAAAAAATTCCAAGCATCTTGGGCATAATGCTGGTGCTAAGTGCAATGTCTCCAGTTCCCAACATGTCTAGGAGGATATACATGGACTCATGGAGGCTGGGCTCATATTTGATAATAATCAAAATTAGAGAATTTTTAGTCAAACTAATGATGTACACAGCACAAAATGGAATCCCAATTCAACATTGTACAGCTTCCAGACCAGGGATCCCAATGAATGTCAGCACAGAGGGCATGAATACCATATCATTCAGTATAGTCAAAGTAGTCCACAAGTCTTATAAAGAGAATCAAGCTTGCCAAACTGTAAATCTCTTTACTGTTATAGGTCTTATGCTTATCCAGTCACACCCAAGTTACCAGAATTAGAAGAATCAATTTCACCAGCTTATTTATTTTTATCTTAAGTGAAGAAAAATTTCCAAAGACCTTTCCAACAGACCTACAGAGTCACCAGTTTGTACTTAAACAAAACCAGCCATCCAAATTCAGTAATTTCTGCAACAAATTTTGAGTATTTGGATTTCATTTCTATAATTGAACCTTGAGGACCACCCTGCTTAAGTGTGCTCTCCTTCCCCCATCTATTTCCTCTTTCATTTTCTCATCACTCCATGTAAAGCAGAAAATTGTACACACACATAGTCATACAAACACACAAACATTTTGAGTTATAATTTAGACCACCTCCCCCCATCAAAATATTCCTTTATTTCCAAGTTTTCAAACACGATTTTTCTTCAGGACTCAGACTCCACCCTGTAGACAGTAGGAAACACATAATAGATGCATAATTTTGGTGCATTGCCAGTGCATATGTGACTCTAGAGACAGAATCTTATGCAAAAATTCTTCAGTTCAGAAGAGTAGGTCAAGCCCCTTGCTCCCTGCTCTTTTTCTCAAACTAGAGGGTAAAGACATTAAAATTATTATTTAATAACATTAAGATAATTTAAGAATCTCTGGTATAGGAGAAATGATATCTAGTATGTATAACCAAGAGTGTCATGAAAATGTTGAAGTGGTCAGTGGTAAAGAGAAATGATGTTAGCAGTCATAATTCATTCCCAGAAATCAGCCTATTTATTGTTAAAGGGAAGTAGAAAATTCTATTTTTTTTATTTTCTGAAAAAAAAATCAAATGAGAAAAATATGAGGGGATTGGTATTTCTGAGAATCATTTAAAAAATTCAAGAGGAATAATTGACAAATAGGTACATTCAGATGAAAGAACATTGAGCGAAACTGAGAGAGAAAAGTTTCAAACAAAAAGTCTCATTGTAACATAAAAACTGTGGCTGGGGACCTGTCACAGTATTCATTAACTATATGTCAGCCAAATAGTACAGTTTAATTTTATACCTAATAAAAGTATGGTTCCATAAGGATTACTAAGTAAAAGCAGAGAGGTTAGCTAAGTGATTAGTTGTCTAAATAAAGGTGATCTCTCAATTTTGCATATGTGTTGTTGTCCTAAGCATTTCTGAATATTATTCCATAATTTAAGTCTTCACAAATATTGTTCTGGAGTTTTCCACAGCCGCCATGGATGATAATAATTACAGATGTTAAATTTAGAGGATTTGGAGATTATTCTACTGTTGGGGCTCAGAAAATAATAAGAATTGAGCTTTGGCAAGCTGAACTAAAGCAGTAACTTTAGGTCTTTCTGATTTCTCCTCCCTTCCTCTCTTTTAATCCCTCTGCCTTTCTCTAAACATGAGATGAGGCTACGCTATATTTTTTCCTTATTTACCTAGAAATTGCATTCACAAAGAGGAACATGATTGACTTCAATCCTCCCTTGATATTTAATTAACCAAAGAAATGATCAACTTTGTCTTTCTTAACTTTAATTGCCTTAAATCCACTTATATTAGAAAATAAGATTGCAACCCTTCCCTCCTTCTTATTTCCATTTTCTTGAAATACTGTTTCCCATCCCTTAACCCTGTGTCTTGATTTGTCCTTTCTGGAGGCAGAATATGTATGGTCTGTTCTTTTTAATTCAATCAGCCAGCCTGTGCCTCTTCAGTAGGGAATTCAAGCCATTAATATTTATTGAGAGAATTGGTAAGTGTGGTGGCATTCATCTTATTTTTGTGAAAGTCCATTGCTTACTTTTATCCTTTGCACCATGTAGAAGAAAAGTTTTAACCTTTAGTTTCAGGGTATTTACTTTGCTGTTGGCTCACTGTGATGCTCAGTGTTGAGAATAGGTCTAAGTATTTCCTGTGCAGCTAGTCTTGCGGTAAATTTCCTCAGTTTTTGAGTATCTGCAAAAGATTTTATTTCTCCATCAATTTTGAAGCAGAATATAGAATTATGGCCTGAAAATTCTTTTGTTTGAGAAGGTTAAAGGTTAGATAAACATTCTCTCCTGGCTTGTAAAGTTTCAGTTGAATAGTATGCTGTCACCCTAATGGTTTTGTTCCTATAGGTCAATTAGTACTTATTCCTGGCTACTTGCAGAATTTTTTCTTGTGTCTTGACTTTGGACAGGTTCACCCAATGTGTCTTAGAGAACCTCTGTTTGAGTTGACATGACCAGGGGTGTGATATCACCTCCAAAAGGAATATATTGGAACCTATAGTGGCATGGCCATGAACATTAACATCACCAATATTGATGGGACTGCAAATTAACACAGCCTCTTTGGAAATAAGTATGGAGAATCCTCAAATAACTCAAATTATAGCTCCCATTTGACCCTGCAATTATACTACTAGACATCTACCCAGAAGAAAAAATTCATTTTTTCACAAGGACATTTGCACCAGATTGTTTATCGCAGCTCAACATACAATCTCTAAGATGTGGAAATAGCCTAAATGCACATCAACTCAGGAAAGGATTAACAAATTATGGTACATGCATACTATGGAATAATATTCAGCCATAAAAAATATAGTGACCTCACATCTTTTGTAATAGGCTGTATGGGGTTGAAACACACTCTTCTTTGTAAAGGATCACAAGAATGAACAAGTAATTATCCAATGTACTCAATAGTAATAGGAAGCCAGGAGATGATCTGATGCATCCCCACATAGGAGAAAAAATAATTTCAATTCAAGTTAGGGGGAAGGATAATGACAGGTGGAGAGGGAAAGTGTGGGGGTTGGGGTGCTCTCACTGAATGAGTGCAGGCTGAGGGTGTTTGGCACATCTTTTGTGTGGGGGATATAACCACAAGAGGGCTTTTACCTAAAAAATCAAGCATTTTGACTGGTTATTTTTAACCTCATATATCCAACCTAAAATAAACTTACTTAAAAAAAATAATTAACCAAAGAAAATTAATACTCATGTTGCAGAGGAAGAGAGTGAAGAAAATTAAACACTACATCCACAGCCCAGGTGAACTTCAACTATTGCCTGTTCTCAGGTCCTATTCACCTCTACTCTCCCCTATGAAGAACAGTATATAGAATCTGTACCTCATTTGGTATCGATTAATCACTCTCTTGTAGTTCCTCATGATTGTACATATTAATATAGTTGTTTGCTTTTTATCCTGTTAATTTGTCTAATTTTAATTCATCTAATCAGGCTTAGACTTCAATTTTGAGAAGGAAAATGTGAAGTTATCTACACACCCATTGTCCTTTTTTTCATGTAAGACATTAGCAAGATTAAATTACTTCTCCAATGATATGATGCTAACTACCCTTAACATCGTGTTCTTCCAGAGAAGATTCTCTAATGTATCATCATTGTTCTTGAATTGTATTTCATAGAAATTCAAAATCAGACTCTATGAAAAATAGATTTATACTCTTCACTTTTATGATTTGAATTTTATTTTCACATCTACATTTATTGGATGTACTTGTGTTTGTACTTCAAGATATATCATTTGACTTTCACTTGACTTTGTACACATTCCTACCTATAACTTAGTGCTTAGAAGCAGCAGTGGGAAGTGACTGCCATAGGAGAAATATTGTTCTCTGTTAATGTCAGTTGTGGAAGAATTGCCTTTTCTAACATAATTTTTCCTGATGACCAAGCCATCCCCAAAATCTAAAATGGAGGTTCAGGCCAGAAAAAGAGGTGCCCTTTCTTAGAGCTAGCTTTTTGCTCCATTCCCAGGGGAGTTGGCATATGTTATGTGGCCAGGAGATGGCATTGGTGTTTCTCACATCATGAGAGATTGAGCTTTATCTTGTTCTCCCTTGTGTGACAGAGAAAATGGACACTAAAATGGGGGATGACATAAATCAGAAATCCATTTCTTGCTTGGAAAAAATTGGACAGTTTTATCCTACATTTTGTAAGGAATGAGAATTGGAAACAAAAGCAATATTGCCTTCTACTTTCTCTTGATCATTTCTTGGAGATTAAAAGGATTTTCATATAGTACTCTAGTGACTCAAAGGATAAGGAATATGTTTGGCAGTGGTATGCACGACAGGGTTAATAGTACAGTTAAGCACAGTAGGGAGTAGACTTGCTAAAAAGGGAAGAAAATCAGCTATGCACAGATGATTTATTTCTCATTAATAAATAAAGTCTCTCATTAAGAGACTGTCTAGGAGGACAGTCCTTCCTAGACAAGAAGATCTTGAAGAATTTCTCAAGAAATTACCTCCTGTTATATATATTTAATATAGACCTTAATTTAAAATACATACATGTTTTGAGTTTTTCTTTCTCATTATGTAAACATAATTAATGCATAAAAGTGGGGAAAATACCTATTATCCTATCATTGAAACTTTAACTTTATTCTTTTGGCCCACTATTCTTTAGTAGCTTCTTTTTACAAACTATAGTTACATTATATATATAATTTATATATAATAATATAATTATTTTAAGTTTATAAAAAGTTATTAAAAACATTAATTTCACCCTATTTCATCAAAAGAAATGTTCACTTAACATTGCACATATAAATGTTGGGCATACAATTATGTTAAATTCACTTAAAAATTCTACAAACACCATAGTTAGACACAGTCTGTACTCTTGAATGTGAGTATCTGGGCTGCACCGTTATGGACATTGCTTTCTTTCTTTTTTTTTTTTTTTTTTTTTTTAAGGCCTAGTTATTTTTATTTTTATTTTTATTTATTTATTTTTTTATTATAGATAAAAATATGCACCATAGATGTGGCCCAACCCATCACCCTCCCTCCACCCAAACCTCCCCCCTCCCTTCCCCTTCCTTGTTCCTTTCCTCATAGTCTTGTGGTATAGTTGAGTTATAGCCTTCATGTGAAAGCTATAGTTTAGCTTCATAGAAGGGCTGAGTACATTGGATACTTTTTCTTCCATTCCTGGGATACTATGCTAAGGAGAATATGTTCCAGCTCCATCCATGTAAACATGAAAGAGGTAAAGTCTCCATCTTTCTTTAAGGCTGCATAGTATTCCATGGACCCACGAATGGACTAGCAAATTGTGGACATTGCTT
>CAUYPK010140279.1:0-16948 GCA_963574355.1 Loris lydekkerianus | reverse complement strand
AGCCCAGCTCAGTGGCTCATTTTGGGGCCCCAGACAATGCCCAAAGTTCTCCACACTTTTGCTCAAGCTCTCCCCAAGGCAGCTCAACTGAGTGCCAAGTCCAAGAACACCAAAAAAGTTCACAGGTAAGGCCTTTCCAGTTTGCAGTTTCAGTGCTGCTTGTGCTCACGGTTGCCAGCATGATTAGGTCGATCAAACACACGCAGCCACTGGCCAGTTTTCCACTTTTTTTGTCCTTCTCCTGGGGTCCAGAAGTCCCTTGCTGGCTCCCTGTATCCTCAAAGGGATGATCATAGGCAGATCCCACTGGCCAGAGATGTCTGGAGTCTTGTCTCCCCAGACTCGCCCTGCCCAGTTGCAGGGAAGCTGTTACTCAGCCACCATCTTTAATCCCTATCAACAGATTTTCATCAGAAACTTTGGTGTTCAGAAGACAACAGATTGGAACATTTAAAGTACCAAGGGGAAAAGAGGCTGTCAGTGAAGAATCTACTATCTGGCGAAACTGTCCTTCAAAACTGAGAAAGAAATAGAACATTTCCAGATAAACAAAAGCTGAGGGATTTTGTTGCCCCATACACCTGCCCTGTATGAAATGCTACCCAAAGTCCTTCAGTCTGAAATAAAAGGACCTTAGAAAGTAATTCAAATCTGTATGTAGAAAGTTCTCACGTAAAGATACTTGCATGGACAATTATATAAGCCATTAACTTTGGTTCGTACACCATCTTTTATTTTCTATACAATTTAAGGAAACTAGTAGCTTTAAAAGCCCAGTTAATGGTCTATGCTTTTTGACATAAAATTTATGAAGATGTAATTTTGTGACATCACTACCCGAAAAGGGATAGAAACAAAGTTGTATAGGAGCACAGTGTTTGTATTTTATTGAAGTCAAGTTGATATAAAGTTATCATTGAAAGGGTGCAGAGTTTTGGGTTTGCAAGCTGAAAAAAGTTCTGGTGATGAATGGTGTTAACAAGTGAATTAACTTAATACCACTTACATGTACACTCAAGAACGGTTAAAATGGTGAATCTTATATTGTATGTATTTTACTACAATAGAAAATAAATTTAAAAAAAGTTAGTTTTCCTGAATTTAACATGAGAGCATTCATTGAGGTTTTTTGTTTTTTTTTTTGTTTTTTTGAGACAACACTATGTCTCCCTTGGTAGAGTGCTGTAGCATCACAGCTTGCAGCAACTTCAAATTCTTGGGCCCAAGGTATTCTCCTGCCTCAGCCTCCCAAGTAGCTGGGACTACAGGCATCTGCCACAATGCTCGGCTATTTTTTGTTGCAGTTGTCACTGTTGTTCAGCTGGCCTATGCTGGGTCAAACCCGCCAGCCCGCCGCAACCAATGTACTACGGGTGCCAAGCCATTCATTGACATTTTATGTCTTTCTTGATTCCATTTTAGCTGCATGGGTATAGGTGCAGAGCCAGTGAACATATATGTTTCTTGAGGCTATGAGACAATAAGGAGTCAAGGAGTGAAGACTATACAAAGGAATAAATTTAATGATTGTGAAACACAAGCCACCTGCTGAAGCTCTGGCCATGGAAACCAGGCTGGTAACGGAAGAAAGCAGACAGCAACAGAAGGGCTTACATTTGAATTGGTCAACTTCTCTTAAACAGCCTTCCTGGAAACCCCAAACACATTTCAGTGACCAGGGGAGTCATGTGGTTATACGTAACTTTAAGGGATTCAAGAAAATCTAATCTGTTATTCTAAGAAGCAGAATATCCTACTAAGAACCATATTATCTATTTACTAGAGAAAAAGGGGAGAATGCACAAAGAAGGTCACTAGATTCCTCTGTCATAGCATGAAATGTCTTATCTAATGAGTCCCTTTGAAGGAGTACTATAGAAGTTTATTTAGCCTGGGGCTAGATCAGGAGTAGGGGGAGATGTTCTCCTTTAATCAGAGTTAGCCACAAGGTTATTTGGGCAAAAATCTAAGTTAGATAACATACCCAGATACTGTTTTGCAAATCCATCCATCTCTCTTCATCGTCTTCTCCCTCAGGCTCACTCACCTTTCAAGTCATGAGACTCATATACTTTCATCCTTTTACTTACAGAATTTTCTTTCAGGAAAGGATCTGATAAACTAATTTTCATTATGGTTTAAATGACCGATAAGTTATAGACTAGAGACATTAATTTGAAAATGTTTAAAGGAGAGAAAACCTGAAGCTAGTATTTACTGTGTTCTCCTTGGAGTGGGTTCCTGGCTTAGGAAGTAAAAGTAGTTTAAGGGATGTAGGGAGCTTCCTAGCACTCCTTATGAGATATCATCTTGGCCATCTCCTCTCTGAAAGCTTCTTAGGGTATCACTGGACAGGGCTACATGATTCAGGCTGTCAGACTGTCAATCTGGCAACAGCTATTAAATTCAGTCTGAGACCAAATAAAAAGGAGCATTTTGCAATTGGATTGAATAAAGGTTAATAGCATAAAAGATACAGAAATCACGATCAGATAGCGGTGGGACTCAGACTTTTTACAACTCAATCAGTGAATGCTGGGAAGGTAAGTTAACCTCGTGGCATCCAGTAGAATTGGCCAGGACCAGTTTTGTTTGTGACCAAAGCACATTTTTTTCACTGCTCACTGAATATTCAAATAGAATTGACTAATGATTTGCCACATGCCACCAAGAGATATCTTAGTGTACCTGATAGACTGCAGAATAGGAACACTGCTTAATGAATTGTATTGCATCTGAGCACCTGCTCCAGCCAACAGTCATTACCATCTAGGGGAGGCTGTGCTAAGATTAGCATTACCCCTGTATCTTTGCATTTGTATTCTGCCGAGTACTGTGCAAGGTAAAACTGATAAATGAATCAACTGATTGTGAGTGGCAGAAACCTGTGGCTGCAAACCTTTGAAAGTCTAGAATATTAGGAAAGGTTCCGGGGTAGGGGGATTTTTTGTATAATTGGAATCATGGTTTATATACACCAGCTTTTCTCTTTCTCTCAACTTCCTGCCCCTCTTTTCTCCCTCCCTCCCCTCCTTTTTGTCTCTCTTCTTCATAATTTTTGTCAAAATATTTTATTTCAACAAGAGAGACAGAAGGAAATGTAACAGAGTAACCAGGACCAATTTGACCCAAAATCCAAATCAATCTTGTTCTCTGATCACTAGGATAAATGCTAGAATCAAGTAAACCCATGTTGTTAGGAGCCAAAGCTTATGTTCACTCACGATAGCCAGACCAGTCATGGAAATACTGAAATGCCTCCTTAACAAAAGGTATATGGCTGCTGACTCAAGCTCTTTGAATATATGCTTGCCATCAACCTTCTGGCTGTATCTATGAGGGTACCTAAAACCCTTAATATCCTGACACTAAAGCTTTAGACCTTGGCTTGATAGGAGACAGCAGGAGCAGCTTCCGGTGTCTTATCTAATTGTTTGGCACCCATGTCTCATCAGTTGTAACTACTAGAATTGTGAATTACTCAAACACCTTCCGAGACTCAAGCAGGGATGGTTGCTGTGGGGGAGGAAAAGTCAAATGAATTGTTTCTGTGTAATTCTTCTTTGCTCATAGGTGCAAAACCAGACACAGTACTCTTAGGATGTTGGTAAGAAGCTGGATCAGTATTCAAAATATGTCTTTTTAGTTAGAGAATATCAACTCTATGTCTGAGTGGATGCACAGAACTAAAAGACATGCTCAATCCATGGGTCAGAGATCTCCCACAGGTCTAACTCATGGTTAAGTCATTTTGCCTGGGCCACTGTAACCCATACAACCTTTGCTCATTAGAATGCAAAATGGATTACTACTGCATATCATTATTTGTAGCTGCCCTTCTCTTGTTGGTGCTCCGAGAAAGATCTGAATTTTACCTTTTGGGTATTTCTTCACTCTAGAGTTCAGTGGACATAAAATGTTTCCTATCTCTGACAGGAGTCATGTCTTTTCAATCAGGGTTAACAATGGCATTCTCTGACAGAAACCACATCCTCTGCCACATTATTATGTGCATTTCTTTGAACAACCATTTGTACGCTGTGTGTGATTGGGTCTGGGCAGATTAAAATAGCACTGAGAGAGCCAATTTAAGGTTTGGGATGAGTGAACTTGAACTTTAGAGACATTCTGGCAAGCACACACCTCGTAAATCCCGTTGTTAAGTTGCAGCGCCTGTGATGGAATGTGCAGCTCGGGCACTTTCCCCTCGTTAGTGCTCAGGTAAATTGTAAGGGTTCTCACACAACTCCAAGGGGAATAAAGAAGGAGAGGGAGTGGAACAGGCATGCTTCCGTCTGATAGCCAGCCCCTTTGGCACCCTGAGATGCAAATACACCAGTCAGGGAGGCACCATCTTTGCTAAATTTAGCCTTACGCTAATTATAATACATGCTATTATTTTGTAAGAAAACACCGGGATGCCTTTTGCCAGCATGATCAAAGTATAACAGGAACTTGAAAAAGAAGTTCAAGTTTACTGATGAGATAATGTAAATAATGAGAAACTGCTAAAGATTAGGCTCTTGATGGCATGTCTGAAAATTAAATATTCGTTTTCCTAAAAAATGTGTTCTAAAATAATAAACATGTTAACCTAATATGACCATCTGTTAAAGCAGTACTTCTCAAGTTTATTGGTACATTGGGATATTCTGGAGAGCCTTAGAAAGTACTAAAGCCTTTTTCTTACCCAAAGAGATTCTGATTTATTTGATCTGGGGTGTGGTCTGGCATCAGTGTTTTTAAATATCCCTGGGGAATTTTTAAGAACACTAACCCTAACCAGTACAAATTAAGAATTACTTGGTGAGAACCATTTTGAGTCATTTAGTTTTGGGTAAAGGCACCTTAGTGACACAAATGCTTTTTTGGAAAGTAAGAAATAATTCACTTATAACTGTATATTTTTCATATACATAAATATTCTTCAAATTTTAAGGCTTAGAAACATTTGAATTAAGAGATTGGATTTTCAATTAAGTATATCTACAAATATAACTTGAAAGCTTAGTTTAAAATTATAGTGTGTAAAGTTTATAAAAGTCCAGAACTGTATATATCTTACATTTTATATTTATAGTATCTTAAAAAAAAAAAAAGATTCTGATGCTCACATAGTTAATGGTTAAATGATAAATGTTTTCCTAAAGACCTTTACCCAGAGCTGTAGTATTTCCATATAACAAAGTAATATTTGTTTCCCATTGGGGGAGAGAAAATAATCTCTAGACAGAAGATAATAGCAGCTGAATGCAGATGAAGATTCGCCTGATTTGATTACAGTTAATTAAGAACACTAGTGTTTCTTAGAATTGAACCCACTATATATTAGAGACGTGAGTTGAGTAAAGTCTATTGGAACTTTGAGGTCAGGCACAGGTTTTGATGCAATTATTTATCATGGCTTGGCTACCTCCCAACATGAAGAGCAAATTCATTTCACTTGTTATTGAAAACCCTATTGCTGGGGACTCTTGCAAGTGTCCCCTAAAATGCATTGTGGGGCATTTTTTTTCCTTAAAAAAATCACCTTTCTCAGCTGTTTCTACTAAATCTGCATAGAAAAAATTTGAATATTTAATACTATTGCTCATTCTTCAATAAAGAAGTGAATTGTTAAGGTGAGGCATCCTAAGTGGCCCTCATCTGCCAGAGATCTACTTCTATCAAAGTAGGCTTAAGGAAAAGGGCATTAAGAGAAAGTTAAATATCAATTTATGCAGAGAAGTAACCTGATAGCTGACGGACAACATTGTCTCTATGTTGCCAGCAAACGTATTTTAGAACTATCAATAGTTCAGTTTTTGAGAATACAATTCTCTAATACAAGAGATTTTTTATTTATGGATAGTTATGAAAGTATTCCGTTAAAAGAGTCTCAGTAAAAGATGTCACAGACATTTTTGTAGAGCTGATGTTATTGTCCCCAAAGTGAATCTCTAAGAATGGAATTTGGGTTTCAGTTTTTTTTTCTTCCTCATAAAAAAAATCTATATTCTATTTCTTCACCTTATAAGTCAAGAAGTTCAGGATTTTGAAAATCATTCTGTCTTTTCTCATCGTTCTAGGCTGACAGCACCTAAGCCTCCCATATTGTAGGAGCACAACAAAGATTTTTTTAAAAGAAAAGAAGGGGTAAGCTATTATTTAAAGACATACAGAAGGCAAAGTTGTGATTATCAACAAAAGTTTCACTGGTCCACTAACATTTCTTTTTCTTCTGCTGCTGAGATCTAATCTTCTCTATTTTTAACTGGTCCATTCCAGAGACATATCAAGTGTCATTTCTGTTTTCCTGTACTTCTAAATATTACCTTAACACTACTTTCTTTTATTCTTTCCTATAGTCCAACATGAGGATTTTTAATTTTATGCTTTTCTCAGCATCATAGAATATTAAAATGTGGGCTTAAGAAATTGTGAGACATAACGAATACAGCATAGCATATGGCAGGTAGTAAACATTTAGTAATTGGTAGGTATTATTATATTATCATGTATAATGTCACCCTAGCTCCTACAGCTTATCTGTCTCTTATTCTACAGCTGAGTAAACTGAAGCCCTATGAGGTAAGAGATTTACTGAAAATAAAATTAGAAGTTATCTGCAGAAGTAAGAACAAGATAATTTAAGCTTTTAAAAGTATTTAAATATTTAAGTAATTAAGTATTTAATTTAAGCTTTTAAAATTATTATAGATACATAATAATTTTATATCTTTAGAGGTATATGTGATGTTTTTATACCTGCATATAATGTCAATTAATCAAATCAGGGTAATTGGGATATCCTCCATTTCAGGCATTTATCATTGTTGTGTATGTGTGTTAGGAACATTCCAATTCCCCTCTTAGTTATTTTTAAGTACACCCTAACTTATTGTTGACTATAGTCCCTTTGGTGGGGCATCAAATATTTTTCAATCTGTCTATCCAACTATATTTTTGTACCCATTTCCATCCCCATTGTATCCCTCCTTCCCAGCCTCTGGCAACTATCATTTTACTCTCAGTCTCCGTGAGATCAATTATTTTTAATATACAGCCCCCACATATGAGTGAGAATACGTAAGATGTGTTTATATGCTTGTATTATTTCACTTCACATAATATTCTCCAGTTCCATCCATGTTGTTGTGAATTGCAGGATTTCATTCTTTTTATGGCTATATAATATTTCACTATGCATATGTACCACAATTTCTTTATCCGTTCATCTGCTGATGAGCTCTTAAATTGATTACAAATCTGGCTATTGTGAGAATAGTGCTGACATTGACATAGGAGTGCAGATATTTTGATATAATGAATTCTTTTCCTGCGGATATATACCCAGCAGTGGGCTTGCTGGGTCCATATGGTAGTTCTATTTTTAGTTTTGTGAGGAACCTCCATGCTATTCTCCATAGTGGGTACACTAATTTACAGTGGTGTTAGTTCTTCTTTGAGTATTTGGTAGAATTTAGTAGTGAAGCCATTGGGTCCTAGGATTTCTTTGGTAGGAGACTTTTTATTACTGCTTCTGTCTTGTTGCTTATTATTGGTTTATTTGAGTTTTGGATTTTTTTCCTGGTTCATTCTATGTAGGTTGTATATGTCTAAGAATTTATTCCTCTTTTATTTCTCATTTTATTTATTGGGTCTTCCCCCCCCCCCCCTTTTTTCTGAGTCTGGCTAAACGTGTGTCAATTTTGTTTATCTTTTCAACAAAATAATATTTTGTTTTAATTATCTTTTGCATTGTTTTGGTTTCAATTTCATTTATTTCTGTTCTAATCTTTATTATTTCTTGAACTAATTTTCAGTTTGCTCTTGTTTTTCTACTTCTTTGAGATGCATCATTATGTTGTTTATTTGAAGCTTTTCTACTTTTCAACATAGCCAGTTATTTCTAAAAACTACTCTTACTACTGCTTTTTCTGTATTGAATAGCTTTTGATATGTTGGGTTTTTATTTTCACTTGTTTTGAGAAACTTTTTAATTTCTTTCTTAATCTCTTCATTGACCCTCTGGTCATTCAAGAGCATATGGTTTAATTTCTATGTGTTTGTTGTGTAGATGCATATTTGCCAATGTTCCTCTTCCTATTGATTTCTAGTTTTATGCCATTGTGGTGAGAGAAAATACTTGATTTCAATTATTAAAAAAAATTTTTTTAATATTTATTTTGTTGCCTGACATATGGTCTGCCTTTGAGATTGATCTATGGGCTAAGGAGAAGAATGTGCATTCTGCATTTGTTGAATAAAATATTCTATAAGTATCTATTAGGTCCATTTGGTCTATAGTGAAGATTAAGTTCAGTGTTGTTGACTTTCTGTCTATATGATCTGTCCAATCCTGAATATGGAGTGTTGAGGTCTCCAACAATTATTATATTGGAATCTATCCTCTTTAGCTCTGATAAAATTTGCTTTATATATTTGGGTGTATATACAGGATGTCCATTAAGTTCGTGTGTGATTTAAAATAGTTTACTATTTTATTGTTATATCCTATTGCTGATTTGACCCTTTTAATCATTATATGATAACCTTCTTTGTCTGTTTTTATCATTTTTGCCTTGCAGTCTATTTTAGCTGAGAGAAGTATAGCTATTCTGGCTCTTTTTTCCCCATTTGCATGGAATATCTTTTTTCATCCCTTTATTTTTAGTCCATGTGTTTCTTTATAGGTGAAGTGTTTTTCTTGCAGACAACATATAGTTGGCTCTTGTTTTTTTAATCTTGCTGTCTCTTTGTGTCTTTCAATTGGAGAGTTTAGTCCATTCATGCTCAATGTTATTACTGATAAGTAAGGACTTATTACCTCCATGTTGATATTTGATTTATAGTTGTTTATGATTCTCTTTTTTCTTACTTCCTTTCTGTGTTCCTTTGTTAATAATTTTCTCTGATAGTGTTTTAATTCTTTGCTTTTTATTTTTTGTAGGTTTTTGATTTAAGAATACCTACCATTAGGCTTGCATAAAAGCATTTTATTTCAAACATATAATGATTCTGCTTACAGACATACAAACACGCAAAGAGAGAAAATCTAACAGAAATTCTAACTTTATCCTCCCCTGTCCATATCTGTTCATACTATCTGCCTCTCAAAAAGTTGTTGTAATTATTTTTGATAAGTTTGTCTTTTAATCTTCCTACTCAAGGTATAATAGTTTATAAACCATGATTAGAGAAATAGATTATTTTATATATTGTGTACCTACTGTTAAATCATAAGTTGTATACCTTCAGATGATTTCTTATTGTTCATTAACATCCTTTTCTTTTAGATTGAATTACTTCTTTTAGCATTTCTTGTATAAGAACAGGACAGGTCTGGTGTTGATGAAATCTATCAGCTTTTGTTTGTAATGGAAAATGTTTATTTTTAATCTATGTTTGAAGGATATTTTTGCAAGGTTTGGGGGTTAAGGTTTTATTCCATAAACATTTTGAATATGATATGCCACTCTTTCCTGGCATGTAAAGTTTCCACTGAGAAGTCTGTTTCCAGACATATTAGAACTTTTTTTCTTTTTTCTTTCTTTTCTTTTATCTCTTTCTTTCTTTTTTTGCTTTATTTTGAACTCCATGACTTTTTGAGAGCTTGATTATTAAATACCTTGAGGTAGTCTTGTTTTGCTTAAATTTACTTGGTGGTCTATGATGTTCTTGTACCTTAATATTGATATCATACTGTAGCTTTGGGACACTCCCTGTTATTGTTTCTTTAAATAAATGTTCTAATCTCTCTCTCTAACTCCTCATTAAGCTTTATAACTCTTAAATTTCTCTTTTGAGGGTATTTTCTACATTTTTTCAGTGTCCTTCCTTCTTTTTTATTCTTTTTTCTATTCTGTGTATTTTCAAGTAGCCTATCTTTAAGCTCACTAATTCTTTCTTCTGCTTGGTCAGTTCTGCTTTTGAGAGACTGATGCATTTCTCAGTCAGTCATTTGAACTCTTCAGCTCCAGAATTTCTGCTTGATTTATTATTATTGTTGTTATTTCAATGTCTTTGTTAAATTTTTTCAATGGGCTTCTGAATTTCTTGTCTGTGTTGTATGAAAGTTCATTGTGCTTCTTCAAGACAGCTATTTTGAATTCTTTGAAAGTCACACATCTTTATCACTTCTGGATTGGTCACTGATACCTTGTTTAGTTTGTTTGGTGAAGTAATGTTTCTCTGGAAGTTCTTGGTTAATTTTAACATTCATTTGAACCTTCCTTCTTGAAAATGCTCTACTGGTATTCCAAGGAAATTGGGTATTGTGATCTTAACCATTAGGAGGTGTTTATATCAAAAGTGGAGTCTTCATGAATGGGATTAGTACCCTAGTAAAATGGGCTATGGAAAGGCTCCTCGCCACTTCTGCTATTTGAAGAAACAACTTGAGAAGGAACCCTATATGACCCAGGAAGTGTGCCCTCATCATCAGACACCGAATTCCTGGGCATTGTGATCTTGAAATTTCTATACTCAGAACTGTGAGAAATAAATTTCTGCTGTTTATAACCCACCTAACTTATGTTATTTTTTATAGCACCCTGAAGGAACTAAGACTGATATCTATGACTAACTTCTGCTAATGGGGTATGGCCAAAATTAATTTAAGCCAATTTCTAGAATGGCACTTATCTCCTACGTGATCCTATTCTCCAGCCTCCATTTTCTTTCTATGCTTCCCTTAGAAACTCCATGTTCCAGATAGTTTAGCTGTATAATGGCAGATAGTTTAGCTATATAATGGCAGGGCCCAGATCCCAAGTCATCACCTAAATGAGAGCTATCAAGGAGAGTAACCCACAGTTACTGGCCTCTGACTTAAGGGAAAAAGAAAGTTGTTGTATCAAGCCACTAAGATTTTAAGATTCCTTTATTATTACATCCTAGTTTATTTTCTATATAGCCTATGACAAGCTATAGGCTTCAATACTAAGTTTTTATTTTTAATATAATACACAAGCTTTATTTAGTCCCTTATCTTATCTGTGGTGAGACAATACATGACTACTTTTTATTATAAGGGACAATGATTAATTTACCCCATGTTTCTTCAATTTTCTGTCTTTTCTTCATGTAACTTAGTTGTACATAAAATCTCAACTTACGCAAATTTCTCCTGAGCTCTGTGCCTCAGTTTCCTCATTATGAAATGGAAAAATATTGTTTCTCTCTTTACTACTAAGGGCTGTCAAAAAGATGAATGAGTTGATAATTAGTAGAAACATAGTATATAATCATAGATCATCATCTGATTATTATATTATAAGAATAATAAAAAATAAGGTTTCTGAGTTGCAGATCTGGGCAATGTTATGAAGGAAAGATTTATGATTTGTTTAGTGATTTTCTATTCTTTGTAGAGTGGGAATAATTCCTTTAGGTTGCATAGATAATCTACTTATCTTAAAAGTTAAAGTCATCTTAACATGTCCACATGAATATTTAAAATGCTTCAGGGAACTGATATTAAGAGTGTTATATGAGATAAACTGATTGATGTTAAGAAAAACATGTGTGGTTTTTTATGCCATTTTTATATTGCAGTACAAATGTGGAGTTGACTCTAGCTTAGACATAAATGAAAAATAGTTACAATACCTCAGGGCTTGGTGAATCTTGTAAAAAAATATCAATAATAGTTGATCTTACAAAGAGCCTAAAGACTTAGAAAAATTAATTCCGAATAAGCATGTGTTATATTTTAAGGCAGTGTTAATATTTAACTATAATTAGTCTTTATACTTAGGTGATTATTATAAAATATTCTTTTTGATCTTCTTGAATTATAATTTAATATGCAAGATATATTTATTTTTAACCTTTTGACAATTTTAACATGTCCTCACATATATTTAATTTATAACATATTTAACCACATTAGTCAGGGGTTAAAAATAGAGCAATAGGGTTAATCATAAAACAGTAGTTCCCTTGCTTTGTACATTCACCTAACTTGTAGAACATAATTTTTTTCAAATGATGTTGATAATCCTTAGAAAGTGGTCAATATATGCTGCACTGACTCCTGTCTTAGCAACCCCATGACATTGATATTTTCTCTTCTCCACCATTGGCCCTCTAGTTGATACATCTCTCTTGTTGATATGCAAAGCATGAACTAGGATACAGAGTCTCAAAGGTTCCATATGTTCTGACACTGATACTAGCAAACATGCTCTGAGGTTAATAATACACAATGCTCAGATCACCTGATGTTTGTACCAATTGTTTTTGTGTCCAACAAAGACTTAGCAAGAAGACACTTCCCTAGCCAATGCTTCTCTAAGTCTCATGATGATAAGAGAGAGCACTGGTTGTGATAGCAAGGAATTCTACCTATGCTGACAATGGCTAATATTAAGTATGTCACTTATTGCAGAGATTTTGGTAAAATAGCTTATTTAAGTTTCCCTTACTTTTACTGTAGTTCTCATCACAGAAAATTTAGATATCAGTCTTCTGGGCAAATCTTAGGCAGAGAACAGACTTAACTGGTAGTAACCGTGCTCTGTTCCCAACCCCATCATTGGTCTGCTCTTTAATCCTCTTATTCTTGTGGTCATTAAAATGGTATGAACATAGTAGGGCTGAGTGTAATTTTTGGCTTTCATATGAAAGCTATAACCCAGTCATAACCTAAGAACTTGGGGAATGGGGAGAGGGAGGGGGGAGGAAGGAGGATGGGCAGAGGGAGGGTGATAGGTGGGATTACACTTGCGGTGCATCTTACAAGGGTACATGTGAAACTTACTAAATGTAGAATATAATGTATTAACACAATAACTAAGAAAATTCCAGGAAGGCTATGTAAACTGTGATGAAAATGTGTCAAACTGTTTATAAAACCGATGTATGTTTTCCCATGATCGCATTCATGTACACAAGTATGATTTCAAATAAAAAAATGTTCAGATAAAAAATAATTCTTTTGCCAGAGTTGGCAGACTACAATATAAAAAATGTCTAGTTTTCAAACAAACATGATGAAGTATATAAAGACAACTATAAAAGATGTAAAGTCACCATCTTTCTTTATTGCTGAATAGCATTTCATTCATGGGTTAATGAGCACTTGGGTTTTTCCACATCTCGCCAATTGTGAACTGAGCTCCCGTAAATATTCTAGTGCAAATGTCCTTACGATGAAAAGATTTTTTGTTGTTGTTGTTGTTGTTGTAGATAAATATGTAGTAATGCGATTGGCAGGATTAAATGGAAAGTCTATCCTTTATCTCTTTGACCATTCCTTACACTTTTCTCCAAAAAGTCTTTATTAGTTTGCAACCCCATCAACAATGTGTAAGTGATCATTCTCTCTACTCCAACGTGACATCTGCAGCTTTGGAGCGTTATGAGGTGGGCTATTCTCACTGAGGTTAGGTAAACTCTACAAGTGGTTTTGACCTGTATTTCTCTGATAAGGAAAAACAATGAGCATTTTCTCATGTGTTTGTTGGGCATCTTCCTTCCTTCTCTTATGTGACTTACCCAGTGATAAATGAGTGTAATTCATTTTCCATAAATACATGAATGGATGAATAAAATATGGCACAAGTATACAACAGACTACTATAGCCATAAAGAAGTAATCTAGTATCTTTTATAACAACCTTAATGCAATTGGACACCATTCTCCTATGTCAAATTGTCTATCACAAAATATGTCTATCACAAGAATGGAAAAACACATGTGCTGAATACTAAATCGGGACTAGCTGGTCAATACTTATGTGCTTATAGGGAAGTAAAACTCAATGAATTCAAGTGGAGGAGTCAAGAAGAAGGGGATATAGCACACTTGATGCACTGCACACATTGACGATGAACGGTACACTTTTAACTTTGCCATAAAATTTATAAAAGCAAACTATGTAACCACAACACAAGGACATCCATTATATCATAAAATAAAATAAATATATCTATCTATCTATATCTATATATCTATATATCTATATCTATATGTCTATATATATAGATATAGATATATAGATATATATGATGAGGAATAAAAATAAATTTGATCTCTGGCATAAAGTTTTAAAATAGTCAAAGAGGCCAGGTGCAGTGGCCCACACCTGTAAACCTAGCACACTGGGAGGCTGAGGCAGATGGCTTGCATAAGATCAGAAATTTGAGATTAGCCTGAGCAAAAGGGAGACCCCATCTATATAAGCAGTTGGGCATTGAGGCCAGCACCTATAATCCCAGCTATTCGAAAGGCTGAGGGAAGAGAATCACTTCAGCCTAAGAGTAAGAGGTTCATGTGAGCTATGAAGCCAGAGCAACTCTAGCCAGGGGTGACAGAGTGAGATTGTCTCAAACAATTAAAAAAAATAAAACAAAGTAGTCTAAAGTAATAAAGTGAAAGAGAAAGTACTATATGTACTAAAAGTAGTAAAATAACAAACTAAATAATAGTATAAATTGAAAGATAATTACAGGTCTGAAAGTTACAACATGTAAGTTGAAACTTTCAATAGACATTTCAAAAGAAGTCCTGAGGAGGAACAAGACAGACTCAGACAAACTAAAGCCAGGTAAACTGAAATTATTTGGCATGAGCAGTGAAAAGAAACAAGATTTTTTAAGAAATGAACATGAGCTAGTAACCTAACTGACATACATAAAGAATACCAACATTTTGTTTTACATAATGAGAATTCCAGATACAGAGGGTAAAGAGACACAGCCATAAGTTAACATTTTAAGATGAAATATTCCTAATATTCCAAATCTGTTAAAAGTCATGCAAATGTATATATGTATGTTTGTATTTCTTAAAACCTTTACTCACATTATTTTCTCTGAGTCTCTTGACATTCATTCAACTTCCCTACGTTGTATGTGAAGTACATTATTTGCTCTTTCTGCGTATTGCTATTTAGATTATTTTACCACTCACTATTCTATAACTCAACCAGAACAAGAATTTTTCAAATATTTTAAGCAATGACAGAATATAACATAAGTTTCTTACACAATATATTACATAAAATATTATGAAAATAATTATGAGTACACAATGTTTATTATATGAGTAATCAAACACTAGGAATAAATTATACTCAATTCCTTTCACCATTGCACTAAGGTGGTCTATTCTTACTGAGGTTAGGTAAACTCTGAAGCTGAATGTAGGATAATATTTAAAAATAAAACATATCCTACATCAAGCACACAAACTGTATCAATCAAATATTGATTTCCCCTTCCAAAAACCTCTATGATAACTTCCCTTAAAAGTTCTTTTACTCATTATCCCCTGACAACCATGGTAACTATTCACTCTAATAATATTAAGGTTTTTTTCTTAGTTTTCTATTTACATATGTGAATATGTATACATGTTGACCTGTGTGTGTGTACATAGATAGATAGATAGATAGATAGACAGACAGACAGACAGATAGATAGATAGATAGATAGATAGATTTTTTTTTTTTGAGGCGCTGTTACTCTGACACCTAGGGTAGAGTGTTGTGGTGTCAACTTAGCTCACAACTACTACAGATTCCTGAGTTCAAGATCTCTTCCTCCCTTAGTTCCCCAAGTAGAACTAGGAGTACAGGTGCCTCCCACAGTGCCTGGCTAATTTTCTACAGAAGGAGTCTTTCTCTTACTCAGGCTGTTCTCAAATTCTTAAGTTCAAGAGCTCCTTCTGCTTCAGATAACCATAGTGATAAGATTAGAGGTATAAGCCGTCATGCATGATAAAGCCTCTCATTATATGATACGTGGGCAAAGTGGAATTCATTTCACCTACTGACTTGCACACACATATATACATTCATGGGTGATGCCTATCTAATATGATCAAATTCACAGGAAATGAAGGAAAATCCTATAAGGTGGTGAAAAATGCAGACAAGACATCACTATAAACTTGGTGTGTATTGAGGGTGAAATAAATACTATCTAGTGTGTTTATATTAATGTAGTTGAAATGGGGCTAATTGTAAAACAGATATATATATATTCACACACACACACATTAAACTTTTATGTAGCCCCATTTCAACTACATTAACGTAGTGTTACACCATGTATAGTGTTATTAGAGATATTATGTATATTTACATAACGTATAGTGTTAATAGAGACATGGGTGCTATTCTCTCTATCTGCATTAAGCTGAAGATATGCTTAAGAAAAATTTACAAACACCTAAAAAGGGTTGGAAATGAAGGCAAAAGATTATATAAATATTCACAGACATCTATACAAAGTGTGAGAGAAGAAACATGCCGGCAGTCAATTCTTAAGGAAGAAGTAGAACTGATGATGGGGTAAATAAAGTTCTCAGAAGCCAAGTTAATTATTTAGCTTTGTCCCTGACTGAGTGACTATGGACACTGACTGTGCTTCTCTGGCTTCACATTCCAATTAAAGCCTGTTATAAACAACAGTCTTCAATGTGCCCACAACCTGATGACTTCAGTTCCATTACTTCCTTTCTTCGAGTATCAATTTTGATATTTATGAAAATAATTTCCAGAGCCCTGACAACTTGCAAGTGGAACCCCACCTCCTAAGTGTCTCACCTGTCCTCTCTGTTTCCTCTCCAGGTGCTTTTATTCTTCTGTAGTAGTACAGGGGATTGAGCCACACGTCCTTAATGATTATCTATTAGAGAAATTAAGACAAGTCAAGAAAAGGTGCAGGAGAATGCCCAAAGCAGCTGGGAAACACAATATGACCATTTATTATATTTCCCATAAATGTCCCACCTCTGCAATCCGCTAAGATTCTGTGAAGTTGTGGTCAGAAAACCAATTGAAGAAGTTAAGGCTACTGTTGTGGTGCCTGTGGCTGTAGGCCTTTCGTTCATAATCCTGACACCACTGAATTGGAGTAGAATGAGATGCCCTGTATTCTGCAAGAAGAGGGGTATGTGGAAAAGAGTTATATTATGATGACAATGATTGGCCCACCATGCTCACTACCCATCCCG
>CAUYPK010140272.1:0-15610 GCA_963574355.1 Loris lydekkerianus | reverse complement strand
TTGGGTATTATTTAATAACTCCAGACCCATGAGTTGGGCCAAGATAAAGCTGTAATTAGCCTGTATTTTTTTTCCACTTTTTTTTTTTTTTTTTTTTTTTTTTTAATAGACACAGTCTTCTGTTGTCACCCAGCAGGCTGGAGTGCAGTGGTGCAATCACAACTCACTGTAACCTGGAACTGTTGGGCTCAAGCCGTTTTCTGGCCTCAGCTTCCCAAGTAGTTGGGACTACAGGCACACACCACCACTTCCGACTAATTTTTTAAAATATTTTGTTGCCCAGCCTGGTCGCAAACTCCTGGCCTCAAGTGAGAGGAGGGGGGCTCTCAAAATGCTGGGATTATCTGTGTGAGCCACCATGCCTAGCCTATTGTCTCATCTTTGCTATTGTCTCATCTCATTCTTTTTCAAGTATTTTGAGTTGTTGTGTATCTGAACGCAGGCCTGAGTAGTATGTTGTGATCTCAGTGAATCTTGATGTCAAGCCTGTGTGTTAGGAAGTGACCTCCAATTAGAGCTCAGGCCAGAGTGACTGTGTACAGGCACACTGCCCCTTCTTGGAGCCACTGTTAGAGAAGAGGTACTGAGCTGGGCTGTCTCTGCACAGGTTCTTGCGTCATGTCCCTGTCGTGTATGTGGATTACCCAGGACCTGCCTCCCTAACACAGATCTATGGCACCTTCAACCGAGCCATGCTGAGGCTCATTCCATCCCTTCGGACATATGCAGAGCCACTCACTGCTGCCATGGTGGAGTTCTATACCATGTCTCAGGTACACAGACTTCTTTGCTACTGCAGAAATTGTTTTCCCCTAGTAATTGAAGCACTCGGTTAAAAGATTGGGCTGTCTTCAGAGCTCTTGAACTAAGAGACTTTCTCCAAAGTGTCTTATTAAAATCATTTGTCTAACTAGAGTTCTTGTTGCTATTCCTATTCTATAATCTTATACATATATTATAAAAATAGGACTATATTACATAGTTTCTAAAAGGATATGTTCACTTTTCACATATCAAGTGTCTGCTCTTGTGCAACATATGTAATTGCTACATATTTGCCAAATTCCTCTCAGTGTGCTTGGACCAGACATATGCACACCAGCCAGTGCCTCTTTTCCTGTACTCTCAAATCAACATTTAAGAAGTACTCATTAAAAAATAAGCTATGAAAAAAAAAGTAATCTCTGCTCATTTGATGAGAAGTGGTTCCTATAGTTTTGATTTGCATTGCTCTGTTAAGCCACCCATGTTAGCCCTTTTACTGAGAAAGTTGCCACTTTTCCTGTTGATATATCTGCTAATGTTATTTGTAAGACTTTGCCTTTTATGGATTGCAAATTTCTTTTCCAGTATTTAATTGTCTTTTTAGTATTTTCAGAGGATTTTTTTGTAGTTTCATTGTTTTAAACATTTAAATCTTTAAATAAAATTTATTTCAGCATAAAATGAACAACTTGGCTTTAGCTCTGTTCTAGACAGTTGTTCTAATTTTTGTTTTGTTGAGAAAAAGTCTTACTCTGTCACCTAAGCTGGAGTGCAGTGTCATCATAGCTCATTGCAACCTCAAACTCCTGGGCTCAGGTGATCTTCCTGCCTCAGCCTTCCAAGTTGTCAGGACTATAGGCGTGGGCCACCACACGTGACTAATATTTCTTTTTTTCTTTCTTTCTTTCTTTTTTTTTTTTTTTTTTGAGACAGTCTTGCTTTGTAACCCTCGGTAGAGTGCTATGGCATCACAGCTCACAGCATCCTCAAACTCTTGGGCTTAAGTGATTCTCTTGCCTCAGCCTCTCAAGTAGCTGGGATGACAAATGCCTGCCACAACATCCAGCTATTTTTAGAGATGAGGTCTCACTCTTGCTCAAGCTGGTCTCAAACCTGTGAGCTCAGACAATCCACCCACCTTGGCCTCCCAAGTGCTGAGATTACAGGCGTGAGCCACAGCACCCGGCCTAATTTTTCTTTTTAATTTTTGTAGAGGCAAAGTCCACTGTGTTGCACAGATCACCACCTCAACCTCCCAAAGTGCTGGGATTACAGACATGAGCCACTGTGTCCAGCCCCAACATTATTTTACTAATTTATCCTTAAATATTCCAGGGTCTAGACTCTGTAATGTAAAAATGTTCTACAGCATTTTACCTCTTAACCACTTTTCTGTCATAAATATTTACCTGTAACTTCTACTTTTCCCTTTCCCACAGGAGAGATTCACTCAGGATACACAACCCCACTATATCTATTCACCCCGTGAAATGACTAGGTGGGTAAGAGGGATCTTTGAAGCACTGAGACCCCTGGAGACTCTGCCTGTTGAAGGCCTCATTCGGATTTGGGCACATGAAGCCCTCCGCCTCTTCCAAGATAGGTAAGGGAAGCCAAGGATACATTTAGTTACATTCTTTCCTACTTTGAGATCTTACAAACTCCAAACTAGGATATGTGCAAATCTGGGCTGCCCAGATTTGAACCAGGCCAGGCTGGTAGTAGAAGGTAGTGGAGGCAGTCAGGCAGCCTTGCGTCTTGACATTGATCACAGCCACCCCCAATATGACAGGGCTGCAGTGTGCTGGGAATGCCTGCCACTGTCTGGTTACTTAGGTGTGGCTTTTTACTGTCTAGTAGGACAACGCAAGGTAACAAGCTGTCGCAGCCTCATCAGAGCACGGTTCACTAGTGAATGAAGACGCCTTCCAGCAATTACTTAGTGTGTGGTTTCCATAACCACCACTCCTCTTCCTTGTTCTCAGTCTGTACTCTCATCACAGGGTTTGCAGCTATATCTCTGGGATCTGTATCTTTTTATTTTGTTGGCCACTTGCATCAATTCTTGCCACTTCAGTTTTCTACTTAAGTGACTAATCCTTAGGAGAAGGAATTACTGGTGGCCAAACGATCAGCGTCGCTGGAAGGTTTTGTGGTTTCAGTCACAGTCTCACAGTAAACAACAGTCTTTTTACTTCTCAAGGAATCTCCAAGATTAATTGACCTTTTCTTTATTAGTACCTTTTTTTGCATTCTTCATAGTTCAGTACAATCTTTGTTTTACAATAAATTATTAATTTTTCATTTTTCTTATATATTTAATTTCACCTATTTTAGTATTATAGTTCTTCATTACATTTTGGGCTCATTTTTACATTAGTAACTAGTTAAATTTGTGTGTTTTAACTCCAAACTTCAAATGAACACTAAATCTAGATTTACTGTTTAATGCAGCAGTTTTTGTTTGTTTGTTTGTTTTTGAGATAGAGTCTCACTTTATCGCCTCCAGCCGAGCTGTCATAGCTCACAGCAACCTCTAATTCTTGGGCTCAAGCAATTTTCTTGCCTCAGCTGAGGCAAGTAGCTGGGATTTAAGGCGCTTGCCACAATGCCTGGCTATTTTTAGAAATAAGGTCTTGATAGCCAAGCATTGTGGTGGGCACCTGTGGTCCCAGCTACTTGGGAGGCTGAGGCAAAAGAATCGCTTAAGCCCAAGAGTTTGAGGTTGTTGTGAGCTGTGACGCCACGGCATTCTATCCATGGCCACATAGTGAGACTCTGTCTCAAAAAAATAAATAAAAGAAATGGGGTCTTGCTCTAGCCTAGGCTGGTCTCAAACTCCTGAGCTGAGGAGATCTGCCCACTTTGGCTTCCCAAGCTGCTGGAATTACAGGTGTGAGCCACCATGCCCAGCCTTGTTTGTTTGTTTGTTTTTGAGACAGAGTCTTACTTTGTTACCCCGGGTAGAGTGCCATGGTGTCATAGCTCATAACTACCTCCAACTCTTGGGCTTAAGTGATTCTCTTGCCTCAGCTTCCCTAGGACTACAGGCGCCCGCCACAATACCCAGTGGGTCTCACTCTTGCTCAGTCTGGTTTCAGACTCTTGAGTTCAAGCAGTTCACCTGCCTCAGCCTCCCAGAGTGCTTGGATTACTAAGCGAGCCACCAAGCTTAGCCTTAATGCAGCAAGTTATCTGGAGCAATGCTCTGCCTATGAACCAGGTTACTTAGAATAGCAGGAGGAGCTGCAGAGCAGGAGGTGGGTAGGGGAGGGCTTGTGATGGCAGGGCAGGGGTCCTCACTCCTGAGGAAGTGGGAGTGTGCCATTCTAGGGGATAGCCCATCTACAGGAGACATGGTCCTCATGGGACAAACTCCTCTGGCCATTTGTAGTCTCAGTTTAGGTAGTTGGTACAGTTAGTTAATAGATATTTTCCCAGAAGATGTTAAGGCAGTGGTTCTCTCCAGGCTAAGAAATATGTGTTTGGCGATTGTGCCTCTGGACCAGTTATTCCGGCAACTTTTGTGGT
This sequence comes from Loris lydekkerianus, assembly GCA_963574355.1. Taxonomy (NCBI): domain Eukaryota; kingdom Metazoa; phylum Chordata; class Mammalia; order Primates; family Lorisidae; genus Loris; species Loris lydekkerianus. Next base: position 11,314 of record CAUYPK010140272.1, on the reverse strand, counting down.
CTGTACTATACAGAGAATTTCAGAATATTGCCTAGTTGTACATCACTGATTTTCAAACCAGACTTCTTGGAGTTCCTGGGTTTCACCTATATACCTCACAAGGAGTTGCTGTAAGAAATGAAAGAGGCTTGACAGACTATTGAGCCCCGTTTTTTTTTGTTTTTTTTTTGTTTTTTTGCAATTTCTGGCCAGAGCTGGGTTTGAACCCACCACCTCGGGCATATGGGGCGTGCGCCCTACTCCTTTGAGCCACAGGTGCAGCCCAAACCCTGTTTTTGTTACATATTAGAGTTTTGTTTATAAAAGTTCTTTTGGGAGAGTTGGGGGGTTGTGAGCTACCTTTACTTTTTTTTTTTTTTTTTTAGAGGCAGAGTTTCACTTTGTTGCCCTCGGTAGAGTGCTGTGACATCACAGCTCACAGCAACCTCCAGCTCTTGGGCTTAGGTGATTCTCTTGCCTCAGCCTCCCGAGCACCTGGGACTACAAGGACCCGCCATAACACCTGGCTATTTTTTTTTTGTTGCAGTTTGGCTGGGGCCAGGTGAACCCACCACTAAAGATGGTGGGTTCAAACCCAGCCAAGGCCAGCTAAAAAACAACAACAGTGACAACTGCAATAAAAAAATAGCTGGGTATGGTGGTGGGCTCCTGTGTCCCAGGCTGAGGCAAGAGAATCGCTTAAGCCCAAGAGTTGGAGGTTGCTGTGAGCTGTGACGCTACGGCACTCTACCAAGGGCGACATAGTAAAACTCTGTCTCAGAAAACAAAAAATATATTCTGCTTATATATTCTTGGTAACTCTAACCATAGCTCATATTTCTATAGAAAATATCAATAGTTTCAGTTTTTTCCATGGTTAATTTTATTTTTTATGTTAATAGAGGTGAAGGTTTTAGGAGAACTTTTCCTTTTTAGATGCATCTAAAATATAATGGTATGATTTTTTTTTTTTTTTTTTTTTTTTTTTTGGAATAATAGAAAACATTCTAAAATCGGATAGTGGTTGATGGTTGCCTTACTATGTGAATGTACTAAAAACTATTGAATTGTACACTTTAAATTGGTAAGCTTTATAGTATGTGGATTATATCTCAACAAAGTCACTAAAATTTAATGATATCATGGAGAGATTTATTGGCCCTTTATCCCCTATTTCCTCTCTGATAATTGAACTATTTGGTATGTTGCATGATTTTGAGAAACTAAAAATAACTCGAATCCCTTAGAACTTGGGCCATTTTTCCTCAGTTTTTCTGATTGAAATAGAGTATTAAATAGATGTAGGTTTAGGTGTTTATTTCCTTATAGTGGCTAAAAACTTTTCAAAGAAATACTGAGTTATCTTGATACTTATACAAGCAGGCAATAGATTCTAATATTTTAGTTTTTGAAATTATAGTACTTTCTTCTGAGCTCATGTTAGTAACTCAATTGTCTCCACCTAACAGAAGAGACAAAGCTCTTTTAGCAAAAATATTATATCTATCACTCGGACCTCTTTGGACAATTTTTTATAAAGAATATATTTTCTGAGTCATTGATTCTATATATAGAGAGAGAATTTTATCACTTTTTAATCTCAGATTGACTTAAAAATTTTTGACTGATATAAATTTTAAGAAATTTCTTACCTTTTACTAGCAGATGTCATTGAAGTCCATGAAAAAAGAGCTATGAGAATGGGTAATCATTTTAACTTGTTTCTGAAGTCCTAAGAAATAAAAATCACATAGTAGATCTCCCACAAAATGGAAAATCGCTTCAGTCTTCATATGTTAAATATAAATATATATAAAATAATGACACTCTATGCTTTCATTTTATGTGAAATTCTGGAAAATACAAACTCATCTATAATGACAATGTACATCAGTGATTGCCTGCGGCCAGGATAGAGGAGAGGGTCAACTGCCTAGGGGCATGAGCAAGTTTTCGGGATGACTGATGGATAGGACTGCTGGATTGTATTTTGTTACATAGGTATATAATTGTCAAAACTCATAAACTATACACTTAAATGGACATAGTTTATTGTACGTAAATTATATTGGTAATGTTGACTAAAAAGAAAATTAAGACAGAAAAAAAAAAAAATTAAGCCATGCACCGCCCTGTGGCTCAGTGGGTAGGGTGCTGGCCCCATATACCGAGGGGGTTCTGTATATAGTAGGTTTGAACCCGGCCCTGGTCAAACTGCAAAAAAAATAGCCAGGCGTTGTAGCAGGCACCTGTAGTCCCAGCTACTCGAGAGTCTGAAGCAAGAGAATCGTCTAAGCCCAGGAGTTAGAAGTTGCTGTGAGCTGTGATGCGACGGCACTCTACCAAGGGCGATAAAGTGAGACTCTGTCTCTACAAAAAAAAAAAAAAAACACTGCGCCACAGGCCAGGCACAGTGGCTCATGCTTGTAATCCCAGCACTCTGGGAGGCCGAGGCAGGTGGATTGCCTGAGTTCATGAGTTCGAGACCAGCCTGAGCAAGAGCGAGACCCTGTCTCTAAAAATAACCAGTGTTGTGGCAGGCACCTATCGTTCCAGCTACTTGGGAGTCTGAGGCAAGAGAATCGCTTAAGCCTAGGAGTTTCAGGTTGCTGTGAACTGTGATGCCACGGCACTCTACCAAGGGCTACATAGTGAGACTCTGTCTCAAAAAGAAAAAAAAAACTGAGCCACAATATACTTTTTACATATTTCCTATAGTAGCAGAGGAAATTTAGTTAGATTCAAATGTAGCAATAACAGTTATGCTTGCAAGTTCATCTTGGCTTCAGGAACCCTATAGCTCTCTTTACTAGACCTTCACATGGTAGCCTGCATAGTCATTCATTCATATTGTCACCTTCTCAGAAGACACCCCCATGTGTCAGTACAGTTACAGTCTCATCTATTTGCTTTGTGGTTTTCTTTATAAGCCCTGTATCTCCAAAATTTCCATATTGCAATTCCCTGTTTTTGTTCCCTTAATGCCCCCATAATATTTGGAGCATTCATATTAAGCAAAGTTAGAAACCAGAATTATATTTTCATTTTTTAAATCAATATAATGAAACATTTTTAGAGAACTTTTTAATTGCCAAGATGCCATAGTTCTGAGAGTTTTTGTATATTTAATATCAAAATTTCAGATTGCTTAAACTGTTGATTTCAGCTTTTTGGTTCTTCCATTAGCAGAAAAGGAAAATGTATAATAATGCAGCCCTCGAGTCACCTATAACACCCACCAACATGGTGCTCTCTCCCCATGGCCTCTGTTTACTCTAATGCTTGGTTGCTCTCCTTCCTAACAGACTTGTGGAGGATGAGGAGAGGCGTTGGACTGATGAAAATATTGACATGGTTGCTCTGAAGCACTTTCCTAACATAGACAAAGAGAAAGCAATGAGCCGGCCAATCTTGTATAGCAACTGGTTATCAAAGGTAACAACAAATTTGCATTGTTTCAGAAACATTTCCTTTTCTTCTATCCTTTTGTTAGAATTATCTCCTAATTAATAAATCTTTGCCCTTAGCCGGGCGTTATGGCAGGCGCCTGTAGTCACAGCTACTCGGGAAGCTGAGGCAAGAGAATCGCCTAAGCCCAGGAGTTGGAGGTTGCTGTGAGCTATGACATCACAGCACTCTACCGAGGGCGACAGAGTAATAAGACTCTGTCTCTTAAAAAAAAAAAAAATCTAAAGTGCACTATGAATGAAGCTGTGGTTTCAGCAATGAAGCACTAAACATTTACAAGCATGGAAATTTAAATTCCAGGAGTATACCTACCAGTACTGTGATTCTTCTGCCCGATGGCTACTCCAAGGGCAATGAATGGATTTCTGGCATTGGAAGATGTTGCTTCCACGTGTCTGCAGAGAAAGACATTTTGCTTCATAGATTTGCTTTCACTTTCCTTGTGTTGAATATGGAGCTATTGTGAATAATTTGTGTGAAAATATTTTATATACTAAAATACTAGATGGAGCTGGCATTTCCAGCATAGCTGTGAGTTGTCCTATTTCTGAAAAAGATGGGGAAGTTACTAAGTTAGAATCTTGATAATGCATTTCATTCAGAAGACTTTAGAGATCGAAAGGTACTTGAGGCCGGGCACAATGACTCACATCTGTAATTCTAGCACTCTGGATTGCTTGAGCTCAGGAGTTTGAGACCAGCCTGAATAAGAGCCAAACGCTGTCTAAAAAAAAAAAAAAACAGGCGTTGTGGAAGGTGCCTTGTAGTCCCAGCTACTCAGGAGGCTGAGGCAAGGGGATCACTTGAGCCCAAGAGTTTGAGGTTGCTGTGAGCTTTGATGCCACGGCACTCTACCAAGGGTGACAAAGTAAGACTGTCTCAAAAAAGAAAAAAAAGGTACTCAAGAAGAAGCTTTTAGGGAGTTCACACTATTGGGGGAAGAAGGATAGAGGGAAATAACTCAGTCTGGGGCGAGATCCTGAGTGAGATGATTCTTGCATTGGCTCTTAAAAAGGTTTATCATGGGTGGCACCTGTGGCTCACTGGGTAGGGTGCCAGGCCCATATACCGAGGGTGGTGGGTTCAAACCTGGCCCCTGCCAAAGTACAACAAAAAAATAGCTGGGCATTGTGGCGGGCACCTGTAGCCCCAGCTACTCAGGAGGCTAAGGTAAGAGAATCACCTAAGCCCAGGGGTAGGAGGTTGCTGTGAGCAGTGTGACGCCACGGCACTCTACCGAGGGCCATAGAGTAAGACTCTATCTCTACCAAAAAAAAAAAAAAAAAAAGGTTTATCATATCTGAGACCTTAGAAGCTAGAAATAGCAAGGAAAGTTTGTTCAAGGCGGCACCTGTGGCTCAAGGAGTAGGGCACCGGCCCCATATAATGGAGGTGGCAGGTTCAAGCCCGGCCCCAGCTAAAACTGCAAAAAAAATTTTTTTTTAAAAAAGAAAGTTTATTCAGTGTTACTAGAATTTTCTGTATATTCTACACTCTAGATATGCATCCTTTCTCGTTTATAGGAAACATCTCGCAGTGGCTTATCTCTTCACTCTCTTTATACGACTTTTGAAGAACGAATGTTCTTAGTCCATTTCTAATTAGCATGTATGTGGAATGAACTGTGGGTTCACGTGCAGTTTTTTCCTTGTGGGTGTCTATCTCAGCACTGTTTATTATACATCTCTTTACTCTGCAGTGTTACTTTGTCATTACAGACTTCCCCATGTGCTTGGGTCCCTTTAAAGGCTTTGTCTTATTGATCTGTTTGTCACTTTCTGTGCCACAGCCACGTGGACCTATGATAAGTGTTGATAGGACAGGCTCTCACATTGCTGCTTCTTTCCTCTTCCAGAGAAAATTTAGAACCAAGACAATACCCACCATTCACCACTGAGATTTTGATAGGGACTACTTAAACCTATGTATGGTGAAACCGACTTTTTTTTTTTTTTTTTTTTTTGCAGTTTTTGGCTGGGGCTGGGTTTGAACCCGCCACCTCTGGCATATGGGGCTGGCGCCCTACTCTGTTGAGCCACAAGTGCCACCCTATTTTTTCTTTTTTCTTTTTTATTAAATCATAACTGTGTACATTGATGCATTTATGGAGTTCAGTATACTGATTTGATATACAATGTGAACTGTTTACATTGAACTAAGTAACACATCCATCACAATTGTATTCATTTCATAATAGTTTTGAAATGTACCATTGCATCATGCACATTAGGTGAGGTCCCCCCAAACACCCTCCCTCCTCCCATATCTCCCCTCTCCTTCCCTCTCTCTCCTCTTCCCTTCTACTTTCTGGACTATATTTATGGTTCATATGAGTGTGTAGGTGGTTATACATTGATTTCATAGTAGTATTGAGTACATTGGATACTTTTTTTTTTCCATTCTTGAGATACTTTACTAAGATGGAACTGACTTTTAATAATAGTGTGGTTTTTGCTCAGTGATCACAGTCTGTCTCCTCATATTTAGGTCTTCTCTGATTTTCAAAGTTCAGCTTTCTCTATAAAAATTTTTTATGCTTTTAGATGCATTCTTAGCTAAATTATATTTGTGTTGCTAGGTTGTAAATGGTATCTTTTTTTGTTGGGTTTTTCAACAGTTTATAGTATATGGAAATACGGTTGACTTATGTGTAATAACTAAGGTCATTTTTTTCCTAAGTAATTTGTGTACTACCTTTTTTTTTTTTTTTTTTTTTTAAAACAGGATTACATCCCTGTAGACCAAGAAGAGTTAAGAGATTATGTCAAAGCTAGGCTAAAAGTTTTCTATGAAGAAGAACTTGATGTTCCTCTGGTCCTGTTTAATGAAGTACTAGACCATGTGCTCAGGATTGACAGGTGGGCTTTTTTGTTGTTACAGGCTAAGCTGCTTTCAAATTGGCGTGTGGTATGTGGATGGGCCTATGCTGTCCTCCTGCTCTTGCACTTTAGTCTTCTCTGCCAAGCAGCTTCCCCTTTCTCTTCAAAGTTCTGCTTAAGTGTCCTAAGCTTTGATCTCAAGCAAAACTTCATTTTTCCTCTCTTAGCACTATCTACCTACCATAGTTATAGGTCTGCTAGAACTGGGTCCATCTCTTTTTTCATCCGAGAATTCAGTGGGCAGGACCATGTCTTAATGATCTTTGCATTTCCACTAGATCTGGCAAATAATAGTAGCTCAGCAAATATTTAATAACAAATTCAAGTTAATATATATTCAAAATGTAGACACAGTCCTAAAAAACTTTAGCACTTGAGTGTCAAAAGGGGAATGAGGCATATGAACCTTAAAATTTATCAGTTCTGGTAATGTTTCAGAATATTCCGTCAACCTCAAGGCCACTTACTTCTGATTGGTGTTAGTGGAGCAGGAAAAACTACCCTGTCGCGTTTCGTTGCCTGGATGAATGGTTTGAGTGTCTACCAGATTAAGGTAGGTTTGGTTGGTAGCTTCTTAATCTCAGCAATAGATTCTTGATGTGTGCACATAGTTCACTGATGAGAATGGGTCCAACTGCTTCTATAGGTCCATAGAAAGTACACAGGAGAAGACTTTGATGAAGATCTTCGGACAGTATTGAGACGTTCTGGCTGCAAAAATGAAAAGATAGCATTTATAATGGATGAATCCAATGTATTAGATTCTGGATTCCTGGAGCGAATGAATACTCTTCTGGCCAACGGAGAGGTAATTAAGTGACATGGTGCAGCATATTACGTGTGATACCAGGATCAGTGAATCATAGCAATATGCTGCTTCCCTAGGTCCCTGGTCTCTTTGAAGGAGATGAGTATGCCACCTTGATGACTCAGTGTAAGGAGGGGGCACAGAAGGAAGGTCTGATGTTAGACTCCCATGAGGAGCTCTACAAGTGGTTCACCAGCCAGGTCATCCGCAACCTCCACGTCGTGTTCACCATGAACCCATCCTCAGAGGGGCTCAAGGACCGGGCAGCCACTTCACCAGCGCTTTTCAACAGGTACCCTGCCATCCCCCGAGTCAGAACAGTGTCCTCTCAAGGGTGAAAACCCTACTCTTGGTAGCTCTTCTGAATGTGGCGTAATTTTCAGGTGTGTGTTGAATTGGTTTGGTGACTGGTCCACTGAAGCACTGTATCAAGTTGGCAAGGAATTCACAAGTAAAATGGATCTAGAGAAGCCAAATTATATCGTGCCTGATTACATGCCAGTCGTGTATGATAAACTGCCACAGCCACCATCACATCGGGAAGCTATTGTAAACAGCTGTGTGTTTGTTCATCAGACTCTTCACCAGGTGGGTTCAGTTTTAGATCAATATGTAAAAAAGCAAAACTAGCCAAAATGCTAATGTAAAAAAATTGATAGAAAATTAAACTATGGTACTTTTTATTTGATATTATACCATTGCTGCAGAAGAAATTCTTACTTCTCACTAATTTTCTTATCTCTTTAATGATTTGATGACATTTCATTCTTACCACTAGTCTGAAGATTGTAGAGCCATCTATAACCCTTTTTTTTTTTCTTTTTTTTTTTTGTAGAGACAAGTCTCACTCTATCGCCCGCTGTAGAGTGCTGTGACATCACAGCTCACAGCAACCTCCAAATCCTGGGCTTAGGTGATTCTCCTGCCTCAGCCTCCCAAGTAGCTAGGACTACAGGCACCCACCACAATGCCCAGCTATTTTTTTGTTGCAGTTTGGCCAGGGCTGGGTTTGAACCTGCCACCCTCAGTATATGGGGCTGGCGCCCTACTCACTGAACCATAAGCGCCACCCTTTATTTATTTATTTATTTTTTGAAACAAGGTCTTTCTTTGTTGCCCAGGCTGAATTGCAGTGGTGTGATCATAGCTCACTGCAACCTCAAACTCTTGAGCATAGGCATTCCTCCTTCCTTAGTTGTCCTAAGTAACTGGGACTACAAGCATGTGCCACCATGCCTAACTAATTTTTTCTTTTTTTTGGATAGTGAGGTCCCACTGTGTTGCTCAAGCTGACCTCAAACTCCTAGCCTCAAGCCTTCCTCCTGTCTCAGCCTTTCAAATTGCTGGGATTATAGGCATGAGCCACCATACCCAGCTAATGCTTACTTTAAAGCAATCGTCTCTGCCTTTCTCTTCCTACTGCCACTATGTGCTCAGGTCTTTGTTCTATTCTCTAAACTAGAGATCAGCATACTTTCTCTTTAAAGGGTCAGACTGTGACTATTTTAAACTTTGTAGACCAGAAAGGTCTTCCTATAACTTCTTAGCACTTCCGTTGTAGTGCAAAACCTCCAAAGACCATATATGTAAGTGAATGGGTGTGGCTTTTGCCAGTGAAACTTCATTACAGAAACAAGCAGGAGGTAGGGTTTGGCTACTGGTCCATCTACTCCTGCCTCCAAGAAAAGCTTTGTAAAACCCACTTTGAGCTTGTGGGTGCTCTATTGCCCAGTGTTCAGGCAGACTGTCTCTATTGCCCCTAGAGTGTAGTCCAGCTCTGGTTTCCTTTGGCAGTCCAACCATTGTCCTGATTCATACATCTCCCTTCTAGCCAGAGAGGACCAGACCAGAGCTTTATCACATAAAGCTGCCCTTGCCCCTCTCTTGCTTGTGTTGTTTCTTACTTTAGTATCCATTGAAAATAAGCAATAGTGTGGTGGCCAAGTGTGGTGGCTCATACCTGTAGTCCTAGCACTCTGGGAGACTGAGGCCGGAGGATCCCTTGTGGCTAAGAGTTCGAGACCAGCCTGAATATGAGTGAGATCCCATCTCTACAAAAAATAAAAAATTAGCTGGGCATGGTGGCACATGCTTATAGTTCCCGTTACTAAGCTACTGGGGAGGCTAAGGCAAGAGAATTGCTTGAGTCCAGGGTTTGAGGTCTCTGTGAGCTATTGTGATGCTGTTGTATTCTAGCTAGGGCCACAGAGTGAAACCCTGTCTCAAAATTTAAAAAAAAAAAAAAAAATTGTGTGTCTATAATCCTAACACTCTGGGAGGCTGAGGCGGGTGGATTACCTGAGCTCACAGGTTCAAGACCAGCCTGAGCAAGAGCGAGAGCCCATCTCTAAAAATAGCTATGGCAGGAATCTGTAGTCCCAGCTACTTGGGAGGCTGCAGCAAGAGAATCACTTGAGCCCAGAGTTTGAAGTTGCTGTGAGCTATGATGCCATAGCACTCTACCAAGAGTGTCAAAGTGAGACTGTCTCAAAAATGAAAATGTGGAACAAAAAAAGGATAGAAGCAGGCATAATGTTAGTTACATTTACATAGTAATTAGCAATTTGCAGAGCCTTTCCATATAAAGAACATCTCTAAGGTTGGCATAATCACCAACCTCAGTTTAGAGAAGTTTAAGGCTTTGGAGAAGCTTAGAGGCTCAGGGGCTACTTGAGAGTACAGATTGGTTAAACTAAGGCCCAGCTTGAGTGTTCTGGCTTCTGAGGGCTTGGTTCCTTTTACCACATCACACTGTGGTCTGCCATGGCAGAAGAGGTAAAAGTTTTTTGAGGTTCAGTTTCATTTTCCTGAAGAGTGATAGGATTTAACTTTATTTTCTGAAAGGCTAATGCTCGGCTGGCAAAGCGAGGAGGCAGAACGATGGCCATCACACCCCGCCACTACCTGGACTTCATCAACCACTATGCCAACCTATTCCACGAGAAACGGAGTGAGCTAGAGGAGCAGCAGATGCACTTGAATGTCGGGCTCCGAAAGATCAAGGAGACAGTTGACCAGGTATACCTTGAGCACCCATTCCATTGCATGAGAGAGGACCCCTTTCAAGTTGATTTCCACACATTTCTACTTTACTAATGTGGATTTTGCTCTTTAGGTAGAAGAACTGCGCCGTGACCTGAGGATAAAGAGCCAAGAGCTAGAGGTAAAGAATGCAGCGGCCAATGACAAGCTGAAAAAGATGGTGAAAGACCAACAGGAGGCTGAAAAGAAGAAGGTACTATCTTTATTTGATTTCAGAGAATTGTGGTGTGTATGGACTGAATACTTTCAGTCTCTAATGAGAGAGTAGGAAATTTAGTTCGAGTGGTAGTCAGGGTTTAACAGGTGTGTGTATGTGTGTTGGCAGAGTGTTGTTTAGGAGAACACTGCCAACACACATAAAGAGTGTTGTTTAGGATTCATTTGGCAAATTAACCAGTGCTTAATCATACTTATGTTATTTTCCTTTCTAGGTCATGAGCCAAGAAATTCAGGAACAGCTGCATAAGCAGCAGGAAGTAATTGCAGACAAGCAAATGAGTGTCAAAGAAGATCTTGATAAAGTGGAACCTGCCGTCATAGAGGCCCAGAATGGTATGAAGGCGTTGTCAGGGGGTTGACTTTCTAGAAAGAATGCTGTAAAGTCAAGGTGACTGAATGTGGCTTCCCTCAAAGGTTTCAGTCACATACATTTCCAAAAATACTATTAGTAAATATTTGAAGCCTTTTTTAAACACTTAAAATTGTCTTCATTTTCTTTTTAATTAATTCATAGCTGTGTACATTAATGCAATTATGGGGTACAAGGTGCTGGTTTTATATACAATTTGAAATATTTCCATCAAACTGGTTAACATAGCCTTCATGGCATTTTCTTAGTTATTGTGTTAAGATATCTATATTCTACACTTAGTAAATTTCACACATACCCTTGTAAGATGCACCAATTACCCTCCCTCCATCTATCCTGCCCCCTCCCCTCTCTTTCCTCTCCCCTTTCCCATTCTTCTTGGGCTATAATTGGGTTATAGCCTTCATGTGAAAGCTATAAATTGGTTTCATAGTAGGGCTGAGTACATTGGATACTTTTTCTTCCATTCTTGAGATACTTTGCTAAGAAGAATATGTTCCAGCTCCATCCATGTAAACATGAAAGAGAGTGTCTTTCAAAGAACAGAAG
>CAUYPK010140262.1:0-21206 GCA_963574355.1 Loris lydekkerianus | reverse complement strand
AACCTCAAACTCCTGGGCTTAAGTGATTCTCTTGCCTCAGCCTCCCAAGTATCTGGGACTCCAGGCACCCACCACAACGCCTGGCTATTTTTTGTTGCAGTTGACAGTGTTGTTTAGCTGGCCTGGGCTGGGTTTGAACCTGCCACCCTCGGTGTATACCACTGTGCTATGGGCGCCAAGCCCCCACCCCCATTAAAAAAAAATTATATAATGAAGTATTTTTGGGGAAAAAAAAAGCTTTTCTTAACAATCCTGTCATACAGCAGCAAAATTATTTTGTGCTTTTGTTTTACTAGTAAAGCATGACAGATTTTCTTATAAGCATTGTCTATCACAAGAGACAGCTTGAATGCCAAAATAATGTATAATTAGGTCTGTTCATTATCTTGCCACATGCTAAGTGGATGCTAAGGGTTGATTGCTGCAATATAAGTCACTGGGCTAGTTAAGTTTATTTTGTGAAAATACGTTTTAAAATTTATTACTTTCTGTAAGACAGTAAGAAATTATTATGCAGATTTGTTTATACCTCTGCCCAAGACTCCTGCAAATATATATTTCTGCGTTTGTAGGAATCTTCCACTTTCTTATATACATAGCATATAAAAATTTTCTGATTTTATTAGTTATTAAGATTGAATATTTAAAAATCAAAATGATTCAAACTTCTTTTTAATACCTTCTGAAGATCTCTGGGTGAGAAAGCAGTAAAATATAAATAAAAATCCTTTATTAACAGTGTGTAGTGTCGGTACTTCCTGACCGATTGTTACTGTGTCATACTGAAGTCTCATTGGTTTGTCCCAAACAAGTGGTGGCAGTGATGACAGCAGCTTGTGGTTTTATTTCTCACTTTCAAGATCCTCTTGCCACCCAGGTTGGTAGAACTTCCTTAGTACTTGTTTCATGAATATATGACAGTCATGTAATCTTGGGGACCAACAGTTGCTTAGCAGCCAGCAACACTAATATGAAATTTATGTCAGTTTCTGTGCTGCAGGCTACTCTTTTCTGGGTTACCAAGTCCCAGTAAAAACCGACATTAGACCTGATGAACTCAGAAGTCATTGGCGAATAGCACATTCTAAGATTTGAGCTTTTGGGAGGAAGTCATGAATGTCAAACTTCTAGAAAAGGGTCCTACCAGAAAAAATGAAATGATGTTCTTTGTAGCAATGTAGATGGAATTAGAGGCCATTATTATCTTAAGTGAAATAAGCCAAGTACAGAGAGCCAAAAAAGCAAGTTGGTCTCAGAGTAGAATGATACAGTTTTAAGAATCTGAGAAGGGTACGTATGTCAGGAGAAGCGATTAGGAAGAAGTGATTAATGGGTACTAGTATACAGTTAGAAAGAAGGAATGAATTCTAATTTTTGATAGAGTAGGTAACTTTAGTACCTTTTCATCTTTTTCATTCTTCTTGGGAGTAGAATATCTTCTATTCTGGGACCGTGACCAACTTCACTTCTTAGCCACCAATTCTAGGATAGAAAACAGTATATTCTAAGCTCATTTCCTTCATTGTCCAGATGCCTTTCTGTTTCCTACAATAAATGTTCCAAACCTTTGATTCCTTACCTCAAAATACTTATCCCCTTCTACTTTTCTTCATTCCTAGCAGATCACTGAGCTGTGGGGAAAAGAACAATAGAAACTATCAAGCGTGAACTTCATTAGCCTTTTCTCTCTCTTTACTTAAATCTGTCTGTATCTACATTCATTTTTCTAAACTCTTTTTTTGCTTGTTATTTCTGCCTTCTAAAATCAGGGAAGGAATTTTGACAAGAGTACCAGAGGAATTCAGCGGGGGAAAGATAATCTTTCAACAAATGATAATTGTGATAATTGGATAGGTATATGTAAAAAGAAAAACAACACACCTTAGATTCTTTATCGTAATCCCATTATCCAAAGAAATTTATTCAAAGTGGATCATTGACCTAAATGGAAAAACAAAAACTATAAGACTTCTAGGGAAAAAAACAGGCAACAGTAGAACCTCTGTTACTTGACCACCCAAAGAACTATAACAAACGGGTCAACATACAGAGATTGTCAACGTGGGGAACTAGGCCTGCTGTACTCATAAATACACGTCGTGCACCTCCAGCCTATGAAAATTAGGTCAACTTAAAGAGGTGATCAATGTAGTGAGGGTAGTCAGCTATTGCGGTTCTACTTTATTTGTGACATTGGATATGACAAAAACTTCCTATGTATGATCCCAAAAGATTCATAAAAGAAAAAAATGGATAAATTGGATTTCACCAAAATATATACTTTATCTCTGTCAGACACTTAAGAGAATGAAAAGTCCATCCACAGACTGGGAAGAGAACAAATCATGTGTCTGCGAAAGAACTCATATCCAGAATATATAAAGGACTCCTAAACAACTTAGTAATAAAAAATTAACCCAATTTTTTTTTCTTTTAAGACAGAGTCTCACTATATCACCCTCAGTAGAGTGCTGTAGCGTCACAGCTCACAGCAACCTCAAACTCTTAGGCTTAAGCATTTCTCTTGCCTCAGCCTCCTAAGTAGCTGGGACTACAGGCGTCCGCCACAACACTAGGCTATTCTTTGTTGTTGTTGTTCACTTGTCATTGTTTAGCTGGCCTGAGCTGGGTTCGAAACCACCAGCCTCAGTGCATGTGACTGGCACCATAACCACTGTGCTACAGTCGCCGGAACCTAACCCAGTTTTTAAAATAGGCAAAAGTTTCAAATATATTTCACAAAAGAAGATACTCAAATGACCAGTGAGAACATAACAAGATGTTCAACATCAGTAGACTTTACGGAATCACATATTAAAACCACACTGAAAAACCCAGGAGAGTAGTTGAAATCAAAAAAGACTCTCAATATTAAATATTGTGGATGATGTGGAGAAACTGGAACTCTCTTATATTGATGGTAGAAATGTAAAATGTTAGAGAGATTTTAGAAAGAGGTTAGCAGTTCTTAAAAAATTAATTATAAACTTGAACAAACAATTCCTTTCCTTAAGTATCTACCCAAGAGAAATGAAAACATCTTCACACAAAGATTTCTTAGGATGTTCATAAAAATTTTACCTATTCCCCCTCATCAGAATATTTTTCCCTCTGAATTCTCCGGAACACTTAACGCACGTACCTTTTGCCATCACCTGTACAGTGATTCTATGTGCCCTTGCCTCATCTTCTGTATTAGTGGTGCCCTTTTAAATACAAAGACCGGGGTACTCATTTGTTTCCCTTGTACCGTGCGTCATATGTAACACGTTCTCAGTAAGTATTGTAAAATTTAAAATTGCCTCATTATCCATATTAGTGAAGCTCTTTTAAAAGCAGATAGGTGGTACTCATTTTGTTTCCTTTGTACCATGCTTCATATGTAACACATTCTAAATAAGTATTTTAAAATCACAATTAGATTTTGGGGCTGTTTTTAGTGAAGAACTTTTTCTTTCTCATTCAGGTATCATTGAGCTTTCCTTGAGTACTTTAGGTGGCTTCCAACCTGACACACAAAGTGCACAAAACATACACATACTGATACTTGTTGATATGTTGGTGACTCTGGGTATTTGCTGTGATCCTGTGCTCTTTTTCTTTTCCTGAGATAGAATGTCCATGTAGCATACTCCTTAGTTTAGACCTTGCAAGTATATCTGCCTAAAGCTTATTGGCAAGAAGAATACAAAAGAAAATGATGTGTTGATAGTTTTCTGTGAACTTAACACTTTTTTTTTTCCTAGAAAGGTATTGGCGTTAGATATGTTTCCACGTCTTGTTTTCTGGATTTTTTTTTTTTTTTTTTAAATTCTTTAACATTTTAATTTTTGTGACCTCTCTGAACCATTAATGATCTTGTTCCACCATCTGTGAAGGGCCTTGGGCTGCCATGGGACTTACCTCTTTCCTATAGTCTTCTTACTCAGACCTTCCATGTTCATTAGTGGGCTGGAGGGTGGAGGAGTGTGAGGCTACTGTTCACAGAAATGAGATGTTTTCATACGGGGGTGGGTGGTTTACAACAGGGAAGTGATAGAAATGACAAGGAAGGAGTGAGAAGAAGGGAAAAGCACTGATTCACATGACAAAGAAGTCAGTGGCTTGCTATTCTGGGCCTGTGCGTGTCGATTCGGCACACTTCCTATTTTTGCTGTCTGCCTGAGGTGGAAATGGGTAGTAGATGTGAAAGAGTTGTCTGATTTCGGTGGGGCTGGTTTTGGTGGACCTGTGCCAGATCTTGATTTATGGAATCCTGGAATGGAACAGGATAAGCTTGACCATATTTTCCTCATCTCATACTAATGTCTTTTGCAGCAATATACAAACCAGGCAAATTATTTGTTTTGAGGGCAAAATAAACATACATAGACTATTTGGTTGATTTGTGTGTGTGTGTGTGTGTGTGTGGCAGTTTTGGAGAACTTATTCTTAAAAATGCAAACTTAAAAAATTGTTTAATAGGTCTATCAATATTTGGATGAAGGTTTTTGGTGAAATGTCTATTTTTATGCTATATATGTGTATAATCTACAGATGAGAAAAATCCTGTCACTATACTTTGAAGACAGCAAACATTTTTAATAAAGACACTGAACATGTTAGTTTATAAATCTTACATTTCCAGAGGAGAAATTAAAAAACCACTACATAGTTTACAGATTATTTTACTTGGTGAATGGACAAAAAGACAGAATAATGGATTGAAAAGTAAAATATGGATAGTTTATAGTTTGAATCAGTAGTCACATTTATGCTTTGGGATCGTATCCTGGATATTTTGCAGCTTCCTTTTCATTCCTGCATTTGGAGGTACTTACATTGACATAGTTGATTTATACATTGAGACCTGAGGACTTGTTTTAATAAACATATAACAGTAATCATTTCCAATTAAATGAACCACAAAAATTATAAAGTTAAAAACAAATCAGTTATTATTTTGGTGGTTCTGTGTGGTTTATTGCAGTTAATGATCTTCAGTTGAATCTGTAGCTCTCTGAGTTGGTTTGGAAGTAGGTCATCACATGGTGAGATGAAATACCAAGTCATTTAAATTAGTTACTGAGCATGCTCCTGGGAAGTACTTACTCCTGGAGATTGCAGTGTGGTTCAGTTTTCTTCTAGTGGAAAGAGCAGAGAAAGGATCACAATGTGCCCTTTTGCCATCATTCTGTCAGAAAACATGTAATTCATCTTTAAACCAGAAACCTGACACAAAGAGAAGACTACAGATTTTTAGTAAAAGGCTATATGGTGAGTTGAGCTGTTTTGTTCCATTTTGTTCAAATCTATCAGTTATTCCTAGCAAGGCTATGTCTTTACTTATATTTTCTGCTTGTTTTATAATATGCTGAAGCTTTATGTTGCAAGCAACTTTGCTAGATTGGGAGGAAATTGTTTCTGCAGTCTGAATCTTATTCTTTTGAAATATTTCTTGTGCATTTCTGAAGTGAAATAGGAACGTTCATAAATTGGTGTGATGATACTCTGTGTTCCCCACAATTTCACTTGCTTGCTTATGCTGAATAAAGCTGGCAGGATTGTGTGCCGAGAGACTGTAGGATTTATCTTTTGGGGCAGTTCAGCATTTTTGTTCATGTATCTTAGTGGAAATTGTAATTTTTGCTTTCACATTTCTCTACTGTGTCTCCTAAAATAATAAGTAAGACCCATTTAGCTTAAGATCAAAAATAAAAGTTTTCTTTGTAATACATTTAAAATATTCTACAATAAAATGAGATTGATAACAGTTTGTAATTCAGTTATTCTTCATATCTTAGATACTGGATTAGTTACCTAGTGTGTGGAGCCTGGTAATAATTTTGCCTTGTGGGCTTTTCCTCAAAGCTCGTATTATGGTGACCTATAGAAAGATAATCTTATTTAAATCTTTTGTGATTTCTTTTTTCTTTCTTAAATGCAAAGTGTTCATGTTTTATCATGCAGTTAAAGGAAGTTATTTTTCTGTGTTCCATATTATGTTCTCATAATATGTTATATTTAAAATCTGTATTGATTCATAATGAATAGGATTTTGATTTTTTTTTTAATGGATTGAACTTGACAACCAAATCTTTAGAGCAGCAGTTCTCAACCTGTGGGTCGTGACCCACAGGAACTGTATTAAAGGCTCACGGCATTAGGAAGGTTGAGGACCACTGCTTTAGAGTATTTTCCTAGAAATTAAAATAGTATTACTGTGCTTGAGATAAACTATTGTATTTTTTGAAGATTTGAAGAGAAAGCATGAAATTACCGTATTTAGTTCCTTGAGGGAAAATCATGTTTGTTAGTACACATAAATGTTAGGTAGGGAATTTTAGGCATAGGAAATACTTTAAAGAGTTCTCAAAAAATGATGTGGGGGGTGGTGGGAGGAATAGGAAGAGAATACTGGCAGCTTAGTACCTTCAAATGCCAGGCAATTAATGTGTGACGCTCTCCTGAAATATCTTTATTTTGTGAACTGCCCCCACTATGCCATTTTCCAGGATTGTCACATGTGAAGGAGGTGGGTGTATACTTAAACTTGTGTGTTCATGAAAAGGGAAGGTTAGTAGTTAGAGATGGGGACTGGGTGATGATACTCGAGACAGCTATTCCCTGTTGTTTAAACTGACTCACTTATATGACCTTGGACATCATGCATACTCTGTTTATTTCCACTTATTTTTAGTACAGTACTTTACTATGGTATGTGGAGGTTCATTTAAGCTTTCTAAAGTAATAAGATTAATTCATGGACCATGACAAAGAATCATGAGGTGTATACTGTATGTACTCGAGTATAAGCCAAGTTTTTTCAGCACAAAATTTGTGCCGAGTTCGGGTTTTTCAGCGCAAATTTTGTGCCGAAAAAACTCGGCTTATACTTGAGTATATACGGTAAGTCATTCACTGATAGCTGCTGTGGGTGGAAAACAAAGTGTTGATTTTACAAAATTTTAGTAGATTTTTTTTTATTAAAAAATGCTTCAGATGTGTAAAATGTATATGTATAATGAACATATATATGTAAATGTATATGGTTCTGGAAAACTAATTTGCCAGAAGTACATGTACATATTCCATGTGTATGTAGTTAAAAGTTGACAGATATGATTTTAACTTCTTTTTATTGTTATTTATTGTAAACTGGATAGCCATGAGATTTTCATGCCAAAAAATTTGCACTTTGTACTATTTTCTCTTATGTTTTTAGTCCTGGTATCTATAATCATAGACCTTAAGTAATAACTAATCAACAGGTCTTAAAACTATGGAGAAATACTAGGAAAAATGAAAAAAATATATGGAAAGGAAAATTATATTTTTAAAGATTAAGCATCACCTGTATATCTTGTTAATTTCTGAATCAATAAATTCATCTACTTACTTCACTTAATATCTACCTGTTTATTTCCTTAACTTTGATGAAACTTAAAAGTACTTAATGATCCTAAGCGATGCTACATGAAAATGAGATCTGTGGTCAACTTTAAGTTTGGGGACTGACAGGCCGAATGGATTCTTCGTAGCAAAACTTCTTGGCCTTTAATATCTCTTTCAGAACTTCCCTCTGGAACTTAATTTCTTTTCTGGAGTATGGTTTCCTTTTGAAAATCGACCAATGCACAATGTTAAACATTTCAGTAGTACTAAATAGGAACTTTTATACTGAAGTATCTAGATAAGTGAAGGAAAATTTGTGGGGTTGCTTTTGTCACCCTTTTTGTAATCTTAGAATTAAAAAGTTAAATTGCATGATGTAAAATTCATTATTAGTAGATATAATAGTCGTATTATAAAGATTCTTATGTAGCATGGTATTAGTCACAAAAAGGGTGTTCAGTACATGTTTGTCTTTGTAATTTCTTTTTTTTCTTTTTGCTTTCTTTTTTTTTTTTTTTTTTTTTTTGCAGTTTTTGGCCTGGGCTGGGTTTGAACCCACCACCTCCGGTATATGGGACCGGTGCCCTACTCCTTGAGCCACAGGTGTAATTTCTTTCCTAAACAATTGCCTATTTTATTTATTAAAGCTTTTTTTAAAAAATCCTATTAGAAATACCAGACTCATGGAAGTATACTGATTTATAAATGATAATATCTTAGAATCTCTTTATAATAATACAGTGGTTTGAAAAAACAATGCATGCGTAATAAAATGTGAAAGCAGACTCAGTTTTTTCACAAACTTAAAAGGGGAGTAATTACTAAATACCTATATGTTCTGTGTTTGGCATGGCAGACAAAATGGTAAAGATGACTAAAATACCTCAAATTTGTTTATATTACTATAAAAACAAACTTAAATAAAATCACATTTAGTTAAGTATGAAGTCTTAAACTAGTGGAAACCTAGCAGCTCACAGTTGGCACTCAGTAAATGTGCATTGTATTAAGTTTTTTCCTCTTCGTGTCTTTCAGCTCCTGTTGATGCATAGCACTGTTTAAGATAGCAGTTCTCAACCTGGGGGGGTGCGACCCACAGGAACTATATTAAAGGGCCACAGTGTTAGGAAGGTTCAGAACCACTAGTTTAAGAGCTTTATTTCTTGGTTCCCTCCCTTTGCAAAGATTGCTTTACTTTAAAAATGAAATTCATTTTGCACTATTACTGTTTAAGATTAAAATTATTAGACACTATAATATGACTTGCTAGGGACCTTTTAGTTTTTTGGTTGTGGTGGTGGTTCTTTTTTCTTAAATAGTCTTACTCTATTGCCTTGGGTAGAGTGCTGTGGCATCACAGCTTACAGCAGCCTCCAACTCTTAGCTCAGGTGATCCTCTTGCCTCAGCCTCCCGAGTAGCTGGAATTATAGGTGCATGCTACAATGCCTAGCTAATTTTTTTCTATTTTTAGTAGATGCTGGGTCTCACTCTTGCTTAGGCTGATCTCAAGCTCCTGAACTCAAGTGATCACCTGCCTCAGCCTCCCAGCATGCTAAGATTATAGATATGAGCCACTAAATCCCACCAGGAGTATTCTTTACCTAATGTATAGCTTGAATTTTTGGTATCATTCAGGAAAAGATAACTAATGTAAGATCTTTATGTAATTGGTTTTGGTGGATATGGATGGGGAAGTCAAGATCAGCATGAGCAGCATAGCCCAAGACTCCATCTCTACTTCTTTACCAAAAAAGAAAAGAAAAACTAACCAAGCTAGTTTTTTACAGAACCGTGTACCTGTAGTCCCAGCAACTTTGGAGAGGCTGAGGCAAGAGAATCGCTTAAGCCCAGAAGTTTGAGGCTACACAGAACTATGGTGTCACCACTGCACTCTAGCTTGGACAACAGAGCAACACCTTGTCTCAGAACAAATACACAAACAAAAAATAAATAAAAATTATGGGACAAAGGATGATGGGAGACTTACCAGTGTTTCTGTTTCCATGTTAATCGGAGACTCTTATCTTTACTACCTTTTCTCTATTTTTCTTAAAAAACTAATAAGAAAGTAAGAATGTTTGCATATTCAGAGTTGACCTGTTCATAAATTTTAACAGTGGAATTTGTTAATTACTATTGTAAATACAGACATCAGCATGAAGCTTAAAATACTTTCCAATCCTATGTTGAATAAAAACTCTTTATTTGTATGTAACATAAGTGATAAAGTCATCAAGTGAATTCATATTTATGTTTTTCTCTTCTAAAACTGTAGGATAATTAAAAGTAATTCACCAACCTCTTTCCTGCCCAAAATGAAAAGAGCTGGGGAGTATGTGGATGGCAGAAAAATTGGGTTGGAAAGGGTTAATAGGTCAGGTGTTTTCTAGGGTTTGTAGAGGGGGAGGATTGCCTATTTTTTTTTTAAAATAAAAATTATCAATTATGGTAATAGCCGGGAGTTGTGGCAGACACCTATAGTCCCAGCTGTTTGGGAGGTTGACGCAAGAGAATCACTTAAGCCCAAGAGTTTAAGGTTGCTGTGAACTGCGGCTCCATGGCACTCCACTAAGGGTGACGTAGTGAGATTCTATCCCAAAACAAGAAAAAAAAATTATTGGCTTGTGCCCATAGCTCAGTGAGTAGGGCGCCAGCCACATACACCAAGGCTGGCAGCTTTGAACCCTGCCTGGGCCTGCTAAACAATGACAACTTCAAACCAAAAATAGCCAGGTATTGTGGTGGGCGCCTGGAGTCCCAGCTACTTGGGAGGCTGAGGCAAGAGACTTGCTTAAGCCCAAGAGTTTGAGGTTGCTGTGAGCTGTAACGCCATGACACTCTACTGAGAGCGACATATATAATTAATAATTATAGACATACAAAGGTTATAAATAGGAACACTCATATATTCATAGTCTAACATAAGAAAAAAATGCTAGTACATTTAAAAACTTGTACTGAGTGTGAATCATTTATAACTACTATATTGTACATATCAATTATTTATAGGTAGCTAAGAAGAGTAGTTTAATATTAAATGTCTAATTCCTTCTTTAATGTTAGATAGGTGTCATGTGTTGGTGTGTAATTCAAAAAGAAATAATATATTAAGTTTCTTTTTTCCTCTCCTAATAATCAGTTTGTTACAACAAAGTTGAGTCTAGATAACATTTTCTTCAATTTAAAATTGTCCTTAAGAGTAGTATAAGCTATGTGATCTTGATCAAGTAACTAAGATGGTGACTTTCAGCGTTATCCAGGGATAATATCAGGGCTGGGATAGAAGAAAATAGCTGTAGGAGAAGTTTTTATACCCAGATAAACCAAATTGTGGGCATTAAAAAAAAAAAAAAAATGTTGACACTTGACCCTTTGCTCTTGGGTCTTCTGAAATGTACCCCCTGCCCAAGCTGAATAATGGCCTCCTTAGGCTGTATAATGGTAATGTTCTAAACCCTGCAAAGACTTTGCAGATGTGACTTAATTAAAGACCTTGATATGAGGAGATTTGCCTGGATCTTGGTGGGGAGGGCAGCAGCAAATGCAATGGAAATTTCAGAGAAAGCAGTGTGACACTGGAGGCATAGATGGGATGATGGGGCCATGAGCCAAGTAGCCACCCAGAGCAGGAAGAGGCAAGGACCTGGTTCTCTGGGACCCCTCCCAACACCTTAATTTCTGCCCTTTGGCCGAATTTCTGACTCTAGAGCTGTGAGAGAATAAATTTCTATTGTTTTAAGTCAATAGGATGTGTCAAAATACAAAGTTATAACAAATTTATTGGACATTTTGTTTTATTAATTTATTTACTTAATTTTTGAGACAGAGTCTCACTATGTCGCCCTTGGTAGAGTGATGTGGCATCACAGCTCACAGCAACCTCTAACTCTTGGGCTTAAGCCATTCTCTTGCCTCAGGCTCCCACAGCAACACCCAACTATTTTTTTATTGCAGTTGTCATTGTTGTTTAGCAGGCCTGCCTGCTGTTGTTTGAACCCGCCTTCCTCAGTGTATGTGGCAGGTGCCCTAACCGCTGAGCGAGGAGCTCCGAGCCTTGAAATTTTAATTAGCTTTTATTTGTAACTCTAGAATTGGCAACACAAACTTTTACAAAATATTCTCTATGTTTTGGCCACCTCTTTGTAAAGTTTTACAATGAATCCTTTGTAAATAAAGGTGCATTTAGCTACAATTCCTATTTTCCCTGTTTATATAAGGTGACTTTATAACCACCTCTGAGACTCCCTATAGAATGAGTGTTCTGATGAGCTGAGCAGAGGAGGTTGGCTTTAGTGACAGAAAAGGGCTGCAGAACAAAACAAAAAGAGGATGGATTGGTTATTTCAAAGTTACTTTCCTTATAAAAGTTAAAGCACAGGGACTACCTTATCATGGAAGATAAAACAATTCTGTTTAGGGATTGGCTTTTATCTTTCTTCCTGTCCTGATTTCTTGGAAGATCAGATAGCATAGTTTTGGCTTGGTGGTGTGGAACTTTAGCATGAGTAAAGTACCATTTCAGTTTGTATATTGGGCCTAGTTCGGGAGCTCAGTCCAAACAAGTGGCCTCCTGTAAATTTTATTTAATAGAGGATTGTGGTAGTTTCCTGTAACTACTGAAGTAAATTGCCATATGCTGGTTACTTTCATAATTAAAATCAGATTGAATAAATAGTTTTATAATTCTCCTTTTCATTTGGCAACTCATTTTTTCAAAAATATTTTAAAAATAAATATTAGATAAAGTAACACATGCTTATTATAGAAAATGTTTTAAAATGGACGAATAAAAAAGCAAAAATAAAAATCATTCATGACTCCATTGTTTTAATATTGGTATTTTGGTGGCTCTTGATTTGTGTGTTCAGCTTGAATCCAGTGCTGTTGAATAATGGCTGTCTTGAGGTCAAATAACATTTTCACATCTAATTTATATTTTTCCCTAATTTTTGATGTCTGTCAGTTGAGTCTTTTTGTCAGTTTTTTAAACTTTATTGTAAAGCACCAGAGTTATTAAGTGTTGAGATAGAGGAAGTCATTAAAGGTTATGTTGAATTTGGGAAAATAGATGAAATTAGTGATTTCATGCTTCCTACTATTAAAAGGATTATAAAAGATTTTAAAAACGCGACAGCCATCAACCAAAGTCAAAAGAGAAACACAGATGTAAAGCATCTGTTAAAACATTACTTTTAAGCAAATGACGTATGAAAAATTAATCCATGCTCACAAGTTTAATTTTAATCTTAAACATTTATAACTTCTGAAATGTTGCACAATCAGTATGTTCATAAATTTATCAAACATTATATATACTTATTAGCAGTTATTGAATGGCTGTTGTCTTATATAATCCTTGCAGCAGTCTGTAGAAAAGATACTATCATTCCTATTTCAGAAATAGGAGAACATGATGAGAGTGATTCTTTGTTTTATATTCTTAAAGCTTTTAAATTGCAGAGCCGGAGTTTAAACTAGGTCGATGTAACTCCAGAATTCTTAATCTCTAGACTAAATTCTGTTTTCAGCCTTGTTCCAGTACCTGTACTAGATTTCCATGAACCTCAAACAGCTCCTAATCTACCTGTTAGGGGATCTTTATAGATCCCTATAAAGAGATCATTTTTGTGAAATAGTAAAATAAAAATGGGATCATTTATACATTCCAGACCCAGTTGATCTAAACGTCTAAAGATGGTGACTGATCCCTCTGGTGCAGGTGCTGGGTACAGTGAGAGAAAAAGTGTGCACACTTTGTGAGGTGTACAGATGAGGAGCTGTGCCTTATGCCCCAGGCTCTGAGAGTGTGGGTGGCCTCCCAGAGCAGATGATATCTGTGTTGGGTTTTGAAGGACGAATATAAATTTGCTAAGCAGAAAATTGGGCGTGGGTGGCATTCTAGACTGAGTGAACAGCCAAGACCAAAAGACTATATTATAAATTTCTTTGTAGAACAGATTATTCAGTACTGCTAGGGTAGAGTGTGAGGTGCTTGGGGGCAGGAGCACAGGCTGCGAGAAAGGCAGGTCAGAGTGGCTTTGTATGCTGTGCCGGAGAGCACAGGCAATCCTGTAGGCTTTGGTGGGGGGTATTTTTAAGGGGTTCAATAGGGAAGCAGAATAGGACAAAAGCAACAGTGTGGAGGATAATTGAAGGGGAAGGAGATTTGGCATGGATTCCTTAATGTTTGAGATGGTACAGTTGAAAATGGGACCAGAGTTTTAAATTGCAGCAGCAGAACTGGAGAGAAGAAAAATGCAATGGAAATTGAGGAGACAGAATCAGAGGATTTCATGGACTTGGGTGGGGATTATCAAATTTGGAGGGGAGAACTGCTCTCTCCAGCATTTGAGATTGGACATTTTTTTGGAGGAGAAAAAAAGGTTAAGCTGAGAGTAAAGAGGTTTGTACATTTTGAGTTTGAAATATGGTTAGGATGTTTCTCTTGTTAAGAGAAGCAAAGATTGGATATAGTGCTCTGGAGAGCAAGAGAAATACACCAGGGCATTAAAACACCAGTATCATTACTGAGTAATGAAAGGGGCTATTTAATAAGGAATGAATTAAAATCATTTTAGGATGGATTGTTTAAAATGAAGGAGGTAGAATCTTAGAGGAAACCGGTCTCTAACCAATAGACAAAGGAATGGTAAGCCAGCAGAGGAGACCTGGCAGAAATGGTCAGCTTGAGAGAACCAGCAGCCTGAGATGAGGAGAAGCAGAGAGGGTGGTGTTGACTGTGCCGACTGTTACATGCGAGTCCTGCCAGGTAAGGACTCAGAAACATCCTTTGATAACAGTGACTCTCCCTAAGGAAGTAGGAGAACAGAAGTAAAATTACAGTTGATGAAGGAATGAAGGGCATGTGAGCGAGAAAGGAAGTACAAACAACCCGCGTGACCTAGTTTTTGTGGCCAAGAAAGAAAAGAAAAATTCAATGACAGGATGCATTAAAAAATGACTCAAGTGTGACTAAATGACTACAAGTGTGAAAAAATGACTACAGTGTGTTTTTCAGCTGGTAAGTAGGAGCCAGTAGAGAGAAGAGGATGAAGATGGAGGAAAGAGAAGAATCAGTTGTTAGAACCAAGTTCCAGGGAAGTTGGGAAGAAAATGGATCAGGGATATACAGAGTGGACATATAGTTCGTGTGCAATTTAAAATAGTATACGAATTTAAATTGCATACGAACTGTATGTCCCCCCTGTATGTACTGGAGGTTGGATGCCTCATCTTCTGGAGACTTGAAGAAAGAAATAAGTGAGAGTGGGAATAACTACAGCTAAGATTTGAGCTGTAGAGCAACAAATATTTACTTGGAGCTACAGGAGTGATTAGGTAGGTAGCTTAAGGAGGATGACAAAATACTAGAATAGCTGCTGAAGGGAGAATGAAAGCAAATGGAAGATTGCCTGCTAGACAGTGTTAGAGCCCGCCTGAAGCTGATGCCAAGAACTGGAAACCGTATCAGTCTGCATGGGTAGATGCTGGCTTTGATTTGAAAGTAAGCATATTTCTTTTCCTTTCCTTTTTTTCCCCTCTAGATTTATTTGCTTAGTAAAAACCATTTCTTCTTTTGCAAGACTTGGAAATCTCCCTGCCAGTTTAAGCTTGTTTAGGTTAGCCATGACTTTTTTATGCAAAATATAAAAATACGTATGAGTTATATATAATACAGAAGCTGTGATAGAATCCATACTCTGAGTGACTGTTTATTGAGTGTTTAGGGCTTTCCAACATGGCAGTGATGGCCAAGAAAATATGGCCTAGGGCATGTGAGCAGCTGACGTTTTAGCCTCCTGTGTGAGTGTGTATGTGTGAATGGCATGTAAGTAGTTTGGATAACAGCATTTCTTTCCCCTCATCTCTCACTTCAGGTTACATTTTTAAAAATTTAAAAGCATTTTTGATATTTTTGAAACCATACATTCATATCCTTCTGAGAACATGTCATAATATAAGATCTGTTCTGCTTTCTGAGACCCTTTACAAATTTTAATATCTTAAAAGAAATCTCAAATTATCTTGAAAGTTAAAAAAAAAAAATGTTCTAACCAATATGAATTATAATAGGTACTCAAATTGCTGACATAATAAGTATAATATCAATAGCTCAAAAAAGTACTGGTCTTTGACTTTCTGACTGAATTTGTATCTCCAAAGGTAAAGTGATAATTTACCAATAAGTCATTTCTCAACTTATAAGTAAGATGTATTTAAAAAGGTTATGTAATGTTGAGCTGGGTATGAGTTAACATTTATTTTATAGGGTTTTTTTTCTAGGAAATGTACAACAAAAAAAAAATGAACAATAAAATATAAGTTAAGTTTAGAACTAAAGAAAATGATAAATTGCAAACTTGATAAGCACAAAAATTCAGTAGCATTGCTGTAATTGAACTTCAGCTTTAGCTGTTTCCCAGTGATGTAAAAGGTGCTGTCAGAAACAAGAGGCATGTAAGTCATTTATCCAGAGGAATAGTCTTTCCTTGAAGAGAATTTCTCTTATGGGTTTTTATTTAGGAACACTGGGTGATATAATAGACAATTTGCTGTACAAAATTTTTGCAGCAAAAATAGACTTCTGTGGTTTAGTTACAGCTGCCTTTGGAAAAAAGTTAAGAAAATAACATTGGACACATCTTAAACAGGTGATTGTTAGAGATCATAAACTAATGTAATCCTTCTAGGGGTCAAATTTTCTGTAAGGACAAAACCCACACCGTGTAGGGGATTCACTGTCTGGATGACAGTTGTCCAAGGACCACTACTAGAACTCAAAGGAAATGAAAATGGGACATGGGGTTTTCATAACATATTTGCTTGCAAACGTGATTATTGTATGCCCGATACACTACTGATTGTCTACCTGCTACTGTTACCTCTTACTATGGTAAACGTAACCAGTGAAGGGATATGTGGGGTTTTCCAATCATTTACGCAACAAATACCCTACTCTGTGTTCTAAAAACACCTACTGTGTGCCAAGGACTATTCTGAACGCCAGGGAGATGATTGATAGTGAAAAAGAGAATAGGGTTTGTAGAGTACACTTTAGTCCTGGAACAGGAAAGAAAGTGTGACTATAGTAGTAGATTGCCCAGAATTGCAGAATATATTTAGGCACCAAGCAGTTAATGGAATGGCCAAATAGGCATGGATAGTATGTGTATGGATGTGATATTTGGAGAGCTTGGCATAAGTCCTGGAACTTAAATTTTAAATTTTGTGCTGGTTGCTACTGCTGTTGCTGTCATGCCAATTGTGGAAAAAGGTAGGAACTCACATCAGAATGTCTGGTGTCTAATAGGTATGACTAATACAGCACTTGAGGAAGTTAGAAAATTAGTTCAGGCAGAGTCGAGAATAATTCAGTGTTGTGGTAGTTAAAAATGTAAAGATTTTCAGGTGTCAAAAGCTATGTGAGACATCAAAGGGATGAAAAAAAACAGACCATTGAAGGAGCAATTATGAGAATATTGATTAACCTTTAAGAGAGCAGTTTTAGTAGCTTGATTGTGGACTTAAAGTTTGGCAGGAGAAACATGGAAGAACAGGGGAGTGCTTTTTAAATACGAAAGGACTTAATATTTATAAGCTTTAGGAAAAATTTAATGGATTGTATTAATTTATTTATTGCTCCATAACATATCATCTCAAAATAATGTGTTGAAAACAATAACGAGTATTTCTGTGGGTCAGGAAATTGCTATAGTTTAGTGAGGTGACTCAAGCTCTGTGCAGTTGGGGACTGACTACCTCAGATGCTTAGAGTAGTAATTTGGGGAATGCATCAAATGATTTTAGTTAGTTCAGTAAATTAGAAAGTAAGATCATCTGTCAAATTCTTACGAGACTGAGTCTAGTGGAAAAGTAGGTAGATTCTTTGGGACATGGGGACATTAATCAGAATGTGATGGAATTGTCAAGTGGCATTGTGTCAGATGCATCAAGGATATTGCTCCACAAAGAGTTAGAACAGCTCTCCAGTAATTTTTGCTCAAAATATTTACTCCTGGAGTCAGATGGTAGGACTGAGTTATTTTTGCCTAAATAACAGCTCTTAACCCTTTAAATCCTTGTGATTTAAAAAGTTAGAAATACCAGCCATTTTATTTTATGTCAGATATTTAATCTAGTTAGCAAGGGCAATAGAAGATGAGGATTTGAGTGCTAAATAGCTAAATAGCTATGTTTTTACTCTCATTTGGAAAAGAAGTCATTTCATTACAACCAATAAGAATAAGAGACAACATATTCTTTTATATTTAAAAATTTATGGTACTTTTAACACTGTATAAAAATGCTGTTAGAATAGAAACATTTCACCATAAAATAAACTGTTTTCTATGTAAAAATTGTGTCTAAAGTTATATGATTAATTTTGCTCTTGTAAAAAACGAGGATTTCAGTAATTTGTATGTCTGAAGCGTTCGATGTCAAAGTTGCCTTAATAGCTTTTGAATCAATGTGTGTCTATTGTGTTTACTATTTTTTTGTGTATCAACAGATTATCCTGTTTTGTTCTTTTTGTCAATTTTTTTACCCACTAATATTCGTTTAAAAAGAAACTGTAGGGTCGGGTGTGGTGGCTCACACCTGTAACCCTACCCCTCTGGGAGGCCGAGGTAAGTGGATTGCTTGAGCTCAAGAGTTCAAGATCAGCCTGAGCAAAAAATCGAAAAACACACACACACACCCGTCTCTACTAAAAATAGAGAAAAAAAAGAAAAAAAAAAAAAAACTGAGGCAAGAGGATCGCTTGAGCCTGAGCTGGAGGTTGCTGGGAGCTATCATGATGCCACGGCACTCTACTAAGGCTGACAGCTTTGAGACTCTGTCTCAAAAAATAAAATAGAATAAAATAAAATAAAAAGAAACTGTGGTTGGTCCTTAAACAGGATGAGTTTAAACTAAGCAGGTCTACTTACACGTGGATTTTTTCCAACCAAACAGAGATCAAAAATACATTATTTGGGGAATGTGAAACTCCTCTATGTGGAGAGCTGACTTTTCCTAAACATGGTGCTTGAATATGTGCGGATTTGGGGGTACGCAAGGGACCCTGAAACCAGTCCCTGTGTATTCAGAGTGATGACTGTATTTGTAATGAGATACTTTAAAAATGTATTTCCAAACCTGAGATGGAATCAGATATTTTCAAAACAAATCTGTCAGTTATACTTCTGTTTTTAATCTGGTAGGGTTGCATTTATTTTGTGTTTTTGTTTGAATATGCATGTATTATTTTATTTTTAGTAACAGTTATAAAAGATGTGTGCATTATTTGGATATTTGCTACTCTAGATTACTTTTTTTATCTTCTTTTTTAGATCCTCCTAATGACTGGAATTGGCAATCATAACTTAAGACATATTTATATACCATACATTGAATACTTAGCCTTAGGGGTTAATTAAATTTTTTCCTATGCATTTTCCAGAGGGGAGTGTTGCTCTTTATCTAATGTATAGCTTGAATTTCTGGTATCATTTAGGGAAAGATACCTGATGTAAGATCTTTATGTAGTTGGTGTTGGTGGATGGATATAGATGAGGAAGTCATTAAAAACAGTGGGAACAGTAACAGCATCTTTTTTCCTGGTTTTGTCAAGCACGCTCTAGAACAGCAGTTAACAGTCTGGACCAGCGGCTCTCAACCTTCTTGATGCCGCCGCCCTTCAATGCAGTTCCTGTGGGTCGCGACCCACTGCTCGAGAACCGCTGGTCTAGACAAAGATTTTTTTTTTCTCCCTCAAAAAAATTGGATTCACACAAGTAACTTTCCAATTGCTTTTTTTTAAACCAACCTTTGGTTGAATGTTTTTATAAATCACATTGACTTACTGAATGCAGTTGTAATTTCTACATTAAATAGAGAAGTTAATTTCCTTTAAATTGTTTTAGCCACATTTCCAGAAGAAATGGCCAATACAGTTAACTGACTTGCATTCTGCGTCATTAATGCTTGACAGAGGTGTGAAAATGACATACAGGTGTCTGCCAAGGTCCTGGCAGTGGACAAGCTTTGTCATTTACACGACTTGTTTTTTAAGTAGTACATCTGTAGGTCTTTTATAAAGCCAAAATGTGGACAGAATTTGTAATAAGAGTTTTAAAAGTTATGTAACATACTGTTTCTATGAAGGTATTTCTTCATAAGAGATTACCACCTTTGGGTTGATTCCATTTTTTTATGCTGCTTTTAAGAAGAAAGAAAACTGGATACTCAAGTAGTTTGTTATTGATTCCTAGGCAAAATGCTGACCAGATGAATTGAAGAGATTGATTTGTAATCCATTCTCTTTTGTGAATTGGACAAAAACCATAATTCCTTCATTTAAAATATCTGTACTTGAAGATAAAACAGACAACCCAGGAGATGGGAGTGACCTGAGAGCACAGCTACCTTCATGACCCTCCTCAACTAGCCTGGGAGTGAGATGACCCCCAAGGAGCTCCAGAAGTGGGAAGAATTTAACATTGGTGCCCTCTCCGTGCTCACATGCTCCGTCAAGAACAACACACAAGCGTTCATCGGTCACCACAAAAATAGGAAACTTCCGGAACCATGTGGAGGCTTTCAGTAGGTGCTGGAGAATGTGAAAGAGATATGGACTCAGGTCCACAGGGCAAGAAGAAGACTGAGATCGTCAGCAAGGACCACCAAGCCTCCAGGATGTTTCTGCATGGGCTCTCTGTCATCATGATCCTGAAGAACCCTCTCATTCCTGGCACGGACTTTCCTTCCCTGCTGACAGAACTTGCTCCCCATCCTCAGAGGCCTACCCTTTGTGATGGGAATATTAAAGCTGTTTGTTTTTTTATTTAAAAACAAAGATCAGCTCGGTGCCCATAGCGCAGCAGTTACAGTGCCATCCACATATACTGAGTCTGGCAGATTCCAACTCTGCCTGGACCAGGCCAGCTAAGCAACAATGACAACTGCAACAAAAAATAGCCAGGCATTGTGGCAGGCGCCTGTAGTCCCAGCTGCATGGGAGGCTGAGGCAAGAGACTCACTTAAGCTCAAGAGTCTGAGGTTGCTGTGAGCTGTGATGCCATGGCACTCTGGGGGGGGGCGACATAATAAGACTCTGTCTCAAAAATAAATAAATAAGTAAAAATTTAAAAATTGAATAAATAAAAACAAAGAAGTAAAAAGACCCAGACAGCCCAATTAAATTATGAGCAAGAGATGTGAACAGATGCCAAAGAAAATACACACATAGCAAATAAGGTATGAGATGCTCAGCGCTTTTGTTATTAGGGAACTACTGATAATAGTGAGATATCACCACTACATACCCATTACAATGGTTAAAAGCTAAAAACTGACAATACCAATTGCTAGCAAGGTTGTAGGTCAGCAGGAGCTCTTGTTCATTGCTGGTAGAAATGCAAAATTGGAAGACGGTTTGGCAGACTTCTACAAAGCTAAACATAGTCTTACCATGTGATCCTACAGTCAGGCTCCAGGGAATTTAGCCAAATGAATTGAAAACTTATGTCCACACCAAAACTCGCATGCGAGTGTTTATAGCAGCTTTATTCATAATTGCCAAAACTGGAAGCAACTGAGATGTCCTTCAGTAGGTAAATGGTTAAGTAGGCGGTGGTATGTCCATAGAGTAGAGAATTATTCAACAATAAGAAGAAATGGGCTATCAAGGTACAAAAAGACACAGATGGATTTTTTTTTTTTTTTTTTTTTTTTTTTTTTATTGTGGAGAAGGGGCAGGGAAAGAAGGCGGGGGAAGAGGTGAGTGACAGGGTCGGGCCAGTGGCATGGTACCACATTGGCTGTATCTAGGTAGAGGCAGTTTCAGGCC
>CAUYPK010140258.1:0-10505 GCA_963574355.1 Loris lydekkerianus | reverse complement strand
TACAAGGGTACATGTGAAACTTAGTAAATGTAGAATATAAATGTCTTAACACAATAACTAAGAAAATGCCAGGAAGGCTATGTTAACCAGTGTGATGAAAATGTGTCAAATGGTCTACAAAACCAGTGTATGGTGCCCCATGATCACATTAACATACACAGCTATGATTTAATACAAAAAAAAACCACACACACACATTTAAAATGCACTGCTGAATCCAGCTCCTGCAGTGGGTTATTATTACACAAATGTGTGGTCCTTCTGTGGAAGCATCTTCATCTGCTCTGTCAGTTAACACTCTATATGCCGTCCTCCACATAAGTTCTACTTAGAATAAAGTTTAGACAGAAACATTACAGAAGTATTTCAAGAAAGTTGGACTTGTCATAAACCAAAAGCATGATGTTTTGGTCCCATCAGATGATTCATCTCCCATGGCAAAATTCAAGAGTAGATTTTGAAGATTTTTTTGCAATGGAGAATGAGGTGGCAAACTGTAATGAACCAGGCCAAGAAGCAATTTTCCATGCAATATTAACTGAAGTACAGACCAATGTAAAAGTGCACAAAGCATATGATGAAGTAGAAGAAGAAAGCGGGAAAGACACAGAAATTGTGAAAGAAGAGGATGCCAGGTATCTGACAATGCAGTTGAAGTCATTTTCTATGGAAAAATGCATAGGTAAGCACAATGCCATAGGCAAGGCTGAGAATGCTTTCTCTGCTTTGTTTGCAATAAGAATAAGGGGGAAATGGACCAATATTGACTTTTTTGTCAAAAAGAATGATTAAACTGTGAGAAAACAGTACATGTATTAATTTTTATGATACTGTATGTATGAATTTACTGTGTTTTGATTATGTATGATTTCATACATTATTTTCTAATAACAGTTGTACAAAACAGTGAAGTACACATATGTACAGCACAGCAGGCCTAATTCCTTATGTTGAACACCTCTGTATGTTGACCAATTTGTTTCAGTCCCTTCAGTGGTCAACTTACAGAAGTTCTACTGTGTATTTCTCCTTTTTTGAACTGAGTATCGAGGAGGGGCTTTATTTTCATAATATTCTTCAACTAACACAATATATCAAAAGAGATTAAGTGCAGAGGCAAATATGAACATCCAGACACTTATATCTATTTTATGTTAAGCTATACATTAAGGAGACTTACAAAATTAAAACAATGACCTCTTTCACATGAAGTTGTTTCACTTTTTCAAATATGGTTATTTTTATAGTAATATCAATCTATAGTAATATGTATAGGTCTATTGTTTTAAATTACTAATCAATATAAATTTTTAAATTTCAATTTTAATATCTAATATGGTACATATATATAACTCATAAACAAAGCTTTTGGGGAGGGTGTTTAATAATTTTTCAGAGTGTAATGAGGTACTGAGACAAAAAAGTTTAAGGACTGCTATGTTAATTGGCATATGCTAAACATTTCTATTCACTGAGCTTCATATTAGGCATATTAAGATAAATACATTATTACATGTAGCTTCAAAGAACTTCTAGTCAAGTGGAGTAAAGAAATGCAATCATAACAAGGAGATAATATAGCTTATGCATTTAGCACAGTACTTGGTACATAAAAGGCATCCAATACTGTGTGTGTGTGAACCAGAATATAATAGTAATATAAATATCTGCAAAGATGATGGCTAGAAATATTTATTTTATAATTTTTTCTAAAATCGAATTGATCAGGTCTGAAAAATCTGTTTCTTCCAGTTGTTTACTTCTTTAAAAGATAGGCAAATAAAACAAATCTACAATTCCCGAAGTAGCAGAATTTACACTCTAATAAGACTGATACTTTTAATTATTGTAATGCTATGATAGAAATGATAACAGAGAACTGTAACTGGAATGCTCCAAGAGTACATGAAGAGGGGCACCTAATGACATGAGAACAAGGGGACAAGAAAGAATCCCTTACTCCAGAAAATAATGCATAATTTTGGGCCAGAAAGATGAGTTGACAAAAAAGGGAGTAGCTCCTTACGAGCCAAAGAAAGGGAGTAGCTCCTTACGAGCCAAAGAAAATTAATGTCAAAAACTCAGAGGGGTGAGTGAGCCAGGTGTGGGCCAGGACCTTCAATCGGCATGTTATTATTAGAACAGTGGTTAGAAAACCAGTACTGTGAAATTTTAAAGACTTACTTGTGCCCCAGCCCAATCCCATCGATTATGCTTCCATGGGATATGTGTTTCTTGTGTGTCTGTGTGTGGTTAAATACTACAGTACATGTTGCTGTACAAACCTAGTGGAGGAGGACTTGGTTAGGTATGTTTGGGTAAGCTGCACATGTGTCTGAGAAGATAGAAAATGACAAATCACAAGCTATCTCCTGAGTCATGTAATGACTAGACCTTTTTCCTATAGATAACCAGGAGACACTGAAGGTTTTTAAATACGAGACTGACATTGTCAGATTTTATTTTGAATGTATCACTGTGGTATTAGAAAAGAAGATGAGTTAGAATGACCTAGATGGAGGCAGAAGACCTAGACAATGGATGATTTCAGTAGACTAGGGGAAAATGACTAAGATCCTACTAGAGCAGGAGGTGGTTGGGGTGGGGGTAGAAAAAAGCAAAATTAATAGAAATTGCTGATTGAGTCATTATGAAGTATTTAAAAGCAGAAGAAATTATAAAAATAAATTTAGATATTTCATTTTCTGGATAGTGAATTAATACAGCAATTTATTGTGTTGGATTCCTAGGTTGTGTTTAAGATGTATCAGGTAATAACATGTACAATGTCTATTGTATATTTTGTACTGATTTGCAAGAGATAATATATATTGCTCAAATAAATTGTCTAATATTAGCCTGCTATCAAAATGTTGTCTTTGAAGACAGCTATGGTAATATGGTTTAGGTACCTCACTTTCTGAAGATTTAGTTTATAGGAATAGATATATGACATATTTTCATTAGGATTAAAAAATGATGTTTTCAGAGACATTTTGGCAATTGTTTCATTATAATGCATTACTGGCCTGGAGAGGCATTAGTCTGATTTGCTAATTAAAGAAGAATGAATGTATTTTGCAAGACCTAACCTTGACCTTCTGTTGTGTAAATTACAGAGTATGGCTTATAAGGGTTGTGTTACTGCCACCTAATGTGGAAGAGAGAGAGGTGCTAGAAATCTTTAACTTTTTTTCTGGAATCTTCTGATACACTTCATCCATCTCATTGCTTGGCTGGATTTTTCTCATCCTTAGAATTGAGGTCAGGTGCCATTTTCACAGCACATCTTTCTTAATCAGAATTTGTATCTAACTTAGATTCAGCACTCTGGTTTTGTACTTCTATAGTACATGTATGTCATGTCAAATTACAATGTTCTATTTACTTTTGTATCTTCATCTCTAGACTGTTAATGGTAAAGAATGTCTGTATCAATAGCGTCTAGCAAATGCCTATCACTTGGATGACATTACACCTACATCTTGTCCTTGGCAATCCCCATTTCCCTCAGTCTGCCACTATTTTTCTAATAGTACTTGTCACCTTTCAAGGTAATACATAATTTTCATATACTTTAGTGTTTATTATTTATTATCTATATTCCTACACCAAAATGTATCTTAGAGATGGGATTTTTTATTATCACATACTACTGCTTAATATATAGGAGTTGCTCAAAAAATATGTTATTTGAGTGAATATACTCAGAAGATGATTCAACTATTAATATATGAAGTTACTAGGTGGGTAAAAGAGCTGTCATACTACTTTAACAAATATTTACCAAATAAATACAAAACTTTCAAATTTTTTATGGTAGAAAATTGAATAAGTTTGACTCAAATTTTTAAATAAAAATATCTGTATCAAATAAAAAAAATACTAGAGTGTTGATACTAATTAAAATCACAACCCTTACTACATATATACCACCTCTCCTCTTTTTTTACAAAAGAAAATGTTAATAGACTCATACCCAAATGAAAGCACCCAAATGAGTGCTGCAAATGCTTTTATCAAGTGTCTGAATGAGTAGCTTAGTTGCTTACTCGCTAATGTCCACTTAAATATTTCTATCAAGAAAAAGTATTTTACTTTAGGATTTTATACTTCCTATCTATAGTATCTCTGAAATTCACCTTTTGCACTGGTGTTTCCTCTGTGTTCATAGAAATAGACCTACGTACTTTGATAGAGATACTTTTTCCACCTCACAAAATAGCCTCTACTTGGTCCTATGAAGAGACACCCCTTAAGTTAGGAGTTAGACTTCACTGACAATACTACATCCTTCTCAACCACTCTCACCAGTGAATTTCTGAATTCTGTCACCACACAAGGATAGATTGCCCACTCTTTCTCACTAATCTTTGCAAGACTCTATTTCTCTGCATATCTCATAAATATCAGTATGTCACAAATTTTGTTCTACCTCCTTTCATTCTATATACCTTTATAGAGTATCTCAAAAAATTTCCAGGACCTCAACTATTCCTCATACTGCTGACTGTCACATTTCATGTCCTTGTTTATTTAACTGTATAATGGGCATATTCTTGTGTGGTGGTATAAGAACCTCAAACAAGATGAAAAAAAAAAACAAAACAAAACTGGGCTTCCCCAGAAAATTCATTCTTTCTTGTTTGATTGCTATGCCAGTAAAAGGAATTCATCAAGCCACATTTAACTTCATCCTTCTCATTTCTACATTCAAGTTATTGTTAAAGCTTATCAATAAGCAAATAAGAATGAATTCTTTCACATTTTATTTTTACTCCCTTCTCACCATCTAAGATAACATTATCTCATCCTTATATCATTGTTTATAACTCTCCCTTTTTATTATTCTCACTATTATATTGCCCTTCTCAAATTTATTTTTCTCCCTGTGGCCATAATAATAATTCTAAAAAGCAAATATAACAATGTCTTTGTCATCCTTTCAACAACCACTTGTCTTCCTATTGCCTTGCAACAGAGTCCTAACTCCTTAGTAAGTTTAGAAGATCCTTTCTAATCTTGCCCCTGATTATGTCTTCTATGTCAAAACTTACTACCCTCTACATCACCATTTATAATCCACTACTTTGACATTTTTTAAGTATTTGAAGACATCACATTTAATCTTCTCTCCAGGACTTTAAACTCATTGGTTAAATTGGTATATCTCATTGAGGATAATACATAGATGTGTAAATATAACAACATGTAGGGAAGAAGTTATTGAACTTTTAGTTCAACCTATTTGAAAAGAAAATCTCAACATGAAATCAAACACTCATTTGGTTGAAATAATCATACCTTCCATCTTGTCCCATGAAACTTTTCATTCTTTATATCTCAAATTAGATGTTACTTCATTTCGTAATATACTTTCAAAAGATTATTTACTCTCCTGATTTCTGTGGCACTGTGTACTTTGTGTGTCATCATTATATCCCTTTAAAACTGCCAACTTCTTTAGAGAAAATTCTATTTGTGTCTCTTGTCCAGTGTTATATGGGATTGTCAGTGGCTAACAAACATATGAAAAAATGCTCATCATCCCTAATCATCAGAGAAATGCAAATCAAAACTACCCTGAGATACCACCTAACCCCTGTGAGAATGTCCCACATCATAAAGTCTCAAAGCTGCAGATGCTGGCCTGGATGTGGAAACAAGGTAACTCTTTTACACTGCTGGTGAGACTGCAAACTAATACAACCTTTTTGGAAGGAAGTATGGAGAATCCTCAAAGAACTCAAAGTAGACTTCCCATTACTAGGCATCTCCCTAGAAGAAAAAACAATCCTTTTATTATAAGGAAATTTGCACTAGACTGTTTATCATAGCTCAATTTACAATTGCCAAAATGTGGAAACCCTTTAAATGCCCACCAACCCAGGAATGGATTAACAAACTTTAGTATATGAATACCATGGAATACTATTCAGCCACTAAAAATGTGGAGACTTTACATCTTTTATATTAACATGGATGGAGATGGAACACATTCTTAGTAAAGCATCACAAGAATGGAGAAGCAAGAATCCAATGTACTCTGTTCTAATATGAAGGCAGTAGAAGAACTAATACAAGCTGCGGGTAGGGGAATGAGCAAGTGAGGAGAGGGGAGAAGAGAGGGAGATGGAGGTCAGTGTATGGCACAACTTTGGGGGGTGGGACACAATTATAAGAGGAACTTTATCTAACAAATGCTATCAGTGTAACCTAATTCTTTGTACCCTCAATGAATCCCAAACAATGAAAAAACAAACCAACTATAGACTCCCCTAACACACTCAGTGATCTCAATAAGGATAAAAATCACAGTTGTCCTCTTTAGTGTTGTATCCCTAATTTTTATAGTATCTGGAACATAGTAGAAGGTCAAGGCACTGTTGCTGTTGTTGTTGTTGTTGTTGTTGTTATTGAAATATTGAGTGATAAGTGTCTATCTTCTTTGAGAAATAGAGGATTTAATGGCATGGATCAAGAAGAACCACTGGTAGTATATTTCATATCAACCCTACAAGCTTTATACAATAATGAGGAAAATTCCTCTAAATGTGGCAATAAGTTGTCTCAGAATTACTCTTTTCCATTGTAGTCTTCTCTGATTCATGGCCAGTTAAAGAGAAATCTAAAAAAGGATCCTCAGAAGACATATTTCCAGATGTTATTTTAGTCTGAGAGCCTTCTATCCATTGATGGGTCACTTGTGTTTGGGCAATGAACACGTTTTTCTCATGCCTTGAGTTGAAATGTGCTGTTTCTTTGGGGCTAATATGTAGAAACTTCCTTATGCAATTGCTTGAGAAGTTCTGGAGAAGTCTGTCAATTACATAGGGGGATTGTATTTTTATCATTGTCAAGATGGGATTAGCACCCTTGAAAAGAAAGGTCACTGAATAGGAAAAAAATGTGGCTTAGATTAGAACTAAATAAAATTGTGTGAATGAAGAATTGTAGCATGTTGATATCTTTTTTATATTTTACTGCACCTTTATATATGTTTAGAAGCACAAATATGCACCATTGTGTTATAGTTGCTTATAGTACGCAGTGCAGCCACATGCTATACAGCTACAGGGCTGTAGCCTTGGAACAATAGTTTGTTAATATTTGATGTTCAATAAGCCCATTATATTACTAATCTTGTTATTATCAGTTAATAAGTCTATTCTTGGCTCATCCAAAAAATGATTCAAAAAATACACAAAGCTATCCATTCATTAAGAGAATAACTGAACAGATACATATGGAGATAGAATTAAGAAAGACTTAATTTGAAAAAAAGTGATCAAATAGAATTTAAGTGAGCCAAATAAATGTTAAATCGGTATTCTATGATTATTCATTTTCATATAAAAGAAAATCTTCTATATTTTTAAGGATATGAGCAAAATCCTCTTCCACTGGGGCTAGGATTTAGGTGTTTTAAACTTTTTTTTTTTTTCATTAAAAACAATGAGTGGAGATGTCAAATGATCAAATTTTATAACAAGTCTCCTGTTCTTAATAGTCTCAGAAATAAAAATTATGTCTGGGTTTCCAGGGGGTTTTCAGATGAGAAGTAGATTAAGAGAAGATAAATACAATGTCTTCCATCTTAGTGATTTTTCAAGTGAAATTTTTCTTGCTTCTTTTATTTAATAATAAATAATGGCTTTGGGGAGATCCTAAAAAGAGAAGATTTTAATACTTCATTAGGAGAAGGCCTAGAAGACAGAGAATGATGTTGTAAGTAATCAAATTAGTATCTTCAAATTTATTTCTGACTATAAGGCCTCCTACAATGCTTTTCTAAATTAAAGGAATCATATGGATGACATGTTAGTGTATTACACAACAGCATTTTGTTTGATACTCTAGCTTTGAGTTGAGTTTGTGTTTTGTACCTGGTACTACGCTAAGACTTGAAAATGCAAAAATGAATTAAACAGATATAGTCCCTTTTCTCATGGAACTTATGATATGGTAAAGAGGATAGACATAAAGGAAATAATCAGACAAAACTAGTTAAGTATTTATACTATGATTACTAGTAGGAATTAAAATACTGAATGTAGGTGCATACATGGACCTGGAGACCTGATTTAGTCGAGTTAAGTTCTGAAGGGTAACTAGGTACTTCCTAGAAGTATCCAGAGGAAAGGCCCAGAAGCTAGATCATGCAGGGTGTTATGGAGATGCAATGGGTAAAGGTTTTTATAATAATAATAATGATAATAATAGGAAGCCTTGAAGAGCTTAATACTACAATAGGCTTGGCAATTGTGGCTCAAGCAGCTAAGGCATCAGCCAAATATACCTGAGCTGGCAGGTTCAAATCCAGCCCGGGCCCACCAAACAACAATAATGGCTACAACAAAAAATAGCCAGAACTTGGGATGGAGACGATGGCTGACTGAAGCCAGCTTTCCACAGAGGCTCCCATCCAGAAGTAGAGTTGAAGGACAGAAATTTATCAAGTAACCTGGTGGATTTGAGCTACACCAAGAAAGAAGGTTGAAGAATGCACATCAACCACGCTGAGGTGAGCTGTGACCCGAAGGATACAAACAAAAGGTACAAAATCCATCACCAAGCAGAGGGGAGTCCCCTCCCCCATGAGAATGGCTTGGAGTGCCCCACAAACAAATGAGCAGAGTTCAAAGGTCCTACCACTATACTCCATGGGAGAGACCCTCTAAACAACTGGATCTACCTCCTCTACCAGGGTGCCACGGCATTCTCCTGCCAGGCATAAAACTGTATAAAACTGTATATATTCTCTACCTGCAACTCTGAGCTCCCAGCACTCCTCTCCACTCTCACTCCAAGGTCTGGAGACCTGTCCCCCAGGAGTCCAGATTCTGGGGTGATTTCTAGAAGGGTGTATACAGTGCCTAAACTGCAGCTGGTCAGTGCTGACACTGGGGCATGGGAGTGGAGGGTGGTCAGCTGAGAGGGAACCACACTGGAGCAGCAGTGCCCTGAGGCGCAGAGCAACAGCCAATTTTAGAAACAATAGGGCTCACTCCCAGATATTCTGAAGCCACATCCCCTGTCTCCCTGGGCAACCAGAGGAAGCTGGGCATCTACTCAGGTGGCAACCAACATGGA
Organism: Loris lydekkerianus; assembly: GCA_963574355.1. NCBI lineage: Eukaryota > Metazoa > Chordata > Mammalia > Primates > Lorisidae > Loris > Loris lydekkerianus. Next base: position 1,412 of record CAUYPK010140258.1, on the reverse strand, counting down.
ACAGATCTGGGACTGAAACACAGGCCCCATGAGTAAAAGGTTTGCCTGAGGCAGTACCGACCTGGGTGGAGCGCAGGAACTAGAAACACACTTGCATACCCGGGAAGTTCCGAGGGTGGGGCTGACCCAGAGGACTCCTTTACTGAGCCTAAGATGCACCCAGCCCTCAGGGATCATCAGCCTATAGACAAAAGAAGAACACAGGCTAGAACTGACAGGTAACCGAATACAAACCTGCAGGATCAAAGACAAGGCCTAAGGCACAGGCTCTGGAAACTCAAAACAGCTTCTCTTCTGCTGGGAGAAGAGACAGAAACAAATCCTTGCAAAGTTGTTCTGTTCTGTCAGTAACACCAATCAGGGGTGGGGCTGAAACTGAGTGAACACCCCCAGCCTCCATAAAGCACCCGAGGTTGTAAGGCCTCACCTCCACCTGCTAGATAGAGGCAGAGTGCAATAGCATGGCTGAGCAGAAATAGATTTCCTTGTGATTCAGGGAGGTACAAACCCCTGGAGTATCTGTTCACCACAGGCAACTGGGTCAGCCAACTGCGGGACTATCAGTGACTGGGTGTGACAGAGGTGCAAGGTGGGGAAGAAGGTATCAACCTTCCCAGACTGATCTATTTGCTGGGTGGCTCCTCCTGACTCCATGCAACACTGGAGCAAGCCATATCAGAGTAGTCATCAGACTCCTGGGATCCAGTTGCCAGAGACCTTTTAAACTCTCCCAGCTGAGACAGGTGCTGACTGAGACAATTGATTTGGACCTTTTGAACTGAGCCAATAGTCTGAGGACTATTCAAGTGGTGCCCTGGGTGTGTGGTTGTAGGAAGATTTGATTTTCCTTTTCCAATTGTTACCTGTGGGGGGTGGGGTCACTTAATTGCTGGTATTTCTCCACAGCTGAGACTTCAACCCAGAGTAACTGTTTCACTAGGGTCAAACAGAGACCAGCTGAAAAGACAGAACCACTCAGCCCCACCACACCAAACTGGGCCCCAGTTTCTCAGGCCATAGCACTGTACAGGTCCTCGTCAAAGCTCCAGGGGAAAAATCAAATGATATAAAACAATCATGAGGTAGAATCAGGAGAAAAACTCTGGTAACATAAATAACCAGAATACATCACCCTTCCACCCCAAGGAAAGATATGGCAGATGTAACTGAAGATCCCTTTCATAAATAGCTGGCTGAGATGTTAGAAATTGAATTCAGAATTTGGATTGCAAATAAGATTAATAAAATGGAGGAAATGTTGGAATTAGCAATTTGAGCAGCAATTCAAAAGTCAGAATTAGAAATTCAAGGAGAAATTCAAAAGTTGTCTCAAGAATTTAACGAATTTAAAAACAAAACCAGCAGAGATTTTGATGCCCTGAAGCAAGAATTTGCAGCCCTCAAAGATCTGA
>CAUYPK010140257.1:0-11066 GCA_963574355.1 Loris lydekkerianus | reverse complement strand
TTCTTAGCAAAGTATCTCAGGAATGGAAGAAAAAGTATCCAATGTACTCAGCCCTACTATGAAGCTAAATTATAGCTTTCACATGAAGGCTATAACCCAACTATACCACAAGACTATGTGGAAAGGGCCAAGGAAGGGGAATTGAGGGGGGAGGTTTTGGTGCAGGGAGAGTAGTGGGTGGGACCACATCTACCGTGCATCTTAGAATGGGTACAGGTGATTGCACTAATGTACACAGCTATGATTTAACAATTTAAAAAAAAAAAAACCATTGTTTTTTTTATGAAATTTTAAAACCTTTGAAAGTGTTTCACCTGTAATGAATAGGGTGAAATCTAAATGAGATAGGAGGACTAGTGGCTGCAGGCATGGAATTTGGGGTAATGTGGGGATAAAGTGGTGAGATGGGTGAAACTGTGTGTTCCATTTCTGTAATGAATAAAAAAACACAGTAGAACCTCTGTAAATTGACCTCTCAAAGGACTGTAACAAACTGGTCAACTTGTGGAGGTGGTTAACATGAGGAACTAGGCCTGCTGTAGTGATACATACACGTGGTGCACATCTGGTCTATGAAAAGTAGGTCAACTTGGCTGGGCACAGTGGCTCATGCCTGTAGCTGGAGGCCAGTGGATCTTCTGAGCTCAGGAATTCAAGATCAACCTGAGACTGTGTCCAAAAAAACCCCCCAAATGAAAAACTGTGTTTAGGTTATAAGCGCAGCATAGCACCTACAAAGAAGACTCCCTGTCTCCTTGCATCTTTAGGTAACTTTTCAGGTTGGTTTCCTGAAAGAGCCTGGCCATTTGCTTGCTCTCCAGCACCTGTGGTCTCCCTCCCTAACACAGACTTTGTATCATAGAGTCCACCCCCTACAAACACATTCAGATTTTTTAATTGCACACAAACTACCTTGTACAAATTCTTCAAATTATTCAGTCTTATCTTACCCAATTCAGCAGCCACACATTCACACAATTGAGTCATTACCAGTCCCTTTTCCTAACTGATTAGCCTCCCTTCTAACTCCTCATGCTAAAGGGCAGAGTTATTTCCTTAATACCGTTGAGTCATAGGTAGAAACTTGTGTATCTAAAACATTTGCATATCATTTTATAAAGCAACCCTGTGAGGTAGGTGTATTTATTAGTCATTATTTTGTAGATGAAAACATTGAACCTCAGTCAATAAGCAACTTGTTTATGGTCCTTTTGTTGTTATGATACAATTAGGGCTGCAATCTAATATTTTAACTTTAAATCACTATGTTATTTCCTAAATATTCCTTGTAGCATCTGTAAACCCCTTTTCTATTTCAAGTCAAACCCACTCTTTTCTTAATCCACATGAAAAAAGCCAACAATCCCACATATCAATGGGCAAGAGAGATGAATAGAACCTTCTCTAAAGAAGACATTTATCAATGACTAGCAAACATATGAAAAAATGCTAATTGTCCCTAAATATTAGAGAAATGAAAATCAAAACCATCCTGAGGTATCATCTAACCCCAGCGAGAATGGCCCACATCATAAAACCTCAAAACTGCAGATGCTGGCGTGGATGTGGAGAGAAAGGAACAGTTTTACACTGCTGGTGGGACTGCAAGCTAATACAACCTTTTTGGAAGGAAGTATGGAGAAACCTCAAAGAACTCAAGCTAGACCTCCCATTTGATCCTGCAATCCAATGGGCATCTACTTGAAAGGAAAAAATCCTTTTACCAGAAGGACACTTACACTAGACTGTTTATCGCAGCTCAATTTACAATTGCCAAAATGTGGAAACAGCCTAAATGCCCATCAATCCAGGAATGGATTAACAAGCTGTAGTATACGTATACCATGGAATACTATTCAGCCATTACAAAGATGGAGACTTTACATCCTTTGTTTAATCTGAATGGAAGTGGAACACATTATTCTTAGTAAAGGGTCACAAGAATGGAGAAGCATGAATCCGATGTACTCAATTTTGATATGAGGACAATTAATGACCTAGTACACATGGGGGTCAGAGGAAGGGGAGGGCAGAGAGAGAGAGAAGGAGGGAGGGGGTGGGGGAAAGGAAGAGCAGAGAGAGGAAAGAAAGGAGGGGGTAGGAGAAGGGTAGAGAAAGAGAGGGAAGGAGGGAGGGGTGGGGTCTTGGTGTGTGACACACCTTTTGGGGGCAAGACACAATTATAAGAGGGACTATAACTAACAAATGCAATCAGTGTAACCTGGTTTCTCGTACCCTCAATGAATCCCCAAGAAATAACTCTTTTCAAAACTATGAAAGTTTCTTGACTTCTGTGGATCTTACCATTAAGTAAAACACAAGGGCCTCCTTGTCTCACTCTCAGTTTCTCCAAAATTTCCAAACTGCTTCACCTTTCAGAGTCAGTACAGGTGGGAGAGAACAAAAGTCTGTCCCTAAATGTTACTATATCTCCTTGGGGCACACATTACGGGAAACAACCCACACTAAAATGTACCTAAAACATATCTGAAACCCAGTTATATTTTGATTATTAAATCCATCCCAATCCACGAAAGATTTGAGAAATAGTATTTCCCCAAAGGCTACTACCTAAGGAATTTTGACATATATCAAGACTTTTTTTTTTTTTGCAAAAATAATCATCTGTATTTGAAAAAAAAAAAAAAAAATAGCCAGGTGAGCTGAAAAAACAGAACCAAAGGCAAAATAGTGACTATTCTTTTGCTTTTTAACACCAGGTGTTTGAAAGGCTGGAGCTTATAACCTTGTTGGGGGTCGGGGTCCCGGTTCCCTAACCCAGCTGACCTAGGCCGATTACTCACCGAGCTAGAAAGTTCAACAGAGTCTAGGCAGTAACTGAAAGCAAAAATGAATGGAAACTGAGAATAAAACTGGAGCAGCACAGGCAGCATGAATAGAGAGCAAAAGTAACCAGCACAAGATTCAGGGTAACAAAGAGCTATTTTATTTAGGATGAACAAAGAGAAAGGTTAGAGTACTTCCAAAGAGAGTTGGAAGTGAATCCCTCTCATGAAGAAGCAGAGGTGTGAAAGATAGAGATGTGAGGTCTTTTGGTGGTGGGGGGGGGGGGGGGCGTGAAGGGTGTGTTTGTGTGTGTGTGAGTGAATACCCTCTCTGATTGAAATTGGTTGCGAGTCTTTCATTGGCCTCTCTGCGCCTCCAGGCAATATTGTCCTTTTCTATTGGTCATTGGTTACCTAGCTTACTGCAAACCCCCATTCTTCTGGGCCCTCCAGTCTTCCTGGTTCAGCTGGTCAGGCTTCTCTCTAGACCTTCACCTTGAAGCCCCCTTCATAGTCTTTTCTCAAACCCAAAGAGAGGAAGTGATCCAAAGTAGGGTATGAGAACCTTAAAAAGGAAGAAGGTTCAATTTTGACACTGACCTAAGGGGGTAAGGGTGGTGTAACTGTGGACTTTTAGGAGCCCTGCTATACCAGCTGTTGGCTCACTGGTGTTCACTGTGTAAACCCGGAATTCCTGTGAACTCATTCATCCTAGCCAGGTGATAGCAGGTAAAGACAGCCATAGACTCTTATTTCACACTTGTGCCTTGAGACAGTGGAAACAATGACAACTACCTTCACCAAGCCTATAAGCGTCTTTTCCTCCATCTGTAGATCTGGTCTAACAGTATTACCACAAAGGCTTAGGAGAATTCCTTACTCCTTTTTTAAAAAAGAATAAAGAAGATACAGTGATCAGCATTGCGCCCATCCAGCCTCTGGGCTTTGAGCATCAAAAAAGGCAAACAAAAAAGGTAATATAAACTGTTAAATGGAAATTCAAAGTGCACTCTTTAGGGAAGACTTTAATCTTGACACAGGCATGTAGTTTAGCACAAGTACTGGAGCTAGCAATTAGAACCATTTTAACATTTAGATTTTCCTAAATCGACTCCTCTTACCAAGAGACAATTTCATGTGTATATTGTAAGGCATGGGTATATTTGATATACATTGCTGACATCACATGTTTATTAAAGACTCATATGGGTCAGGGTATTGTCCCAGAGAAAATTCTATTAGAAGATAATACTGAACTGTGTCTTGTAAACTTTCTATAATTGCCTGTAAGAGAAAAGAAAATAGATCGTTTCACTGTTTTGCCTATTTTACACCACTATTTGTTCATTCCTTTCAGGTGCTAATCTCCTTCTGCTTTGTAGCTTCTATTTTCCTTTCTTCCTTCTGTCAACCTCAGCTACATTTATATTTCTATTACCAGAATCACATTCTAATTTCTGGTCCTGTCCAAATCCTCTCCTAAGCCTCTCTTCCCTGAACGTGGATAGATTTAAATAGAGGACTTCACTGGGTAGATAGCATTTAGTTCTTTAACTTTTGTGCCCATGAATAAAATAACCATTCTTTTCACTTGTTCATTTTCTTTCACTTGCTCATTTTAATAACAAAATATGATATCACTCCGGGAAATAAAAAGACACTCATAAATATGTAGATTGTCTTTGATGCCTTGGTACATGAAATCAGCTCATGCCAAAGGACATATACTCTTTGAGACCTGCGACTGCAGTGCAATTTTTATTTTATTTTGTCATGTATGTTCTCTTTTAGTGATGAGGCAGAAAGCTATACATCTCCCCCTTGTGGTTCCTGTTAGTGTCTGCCTTTCCCATTCTCAATTTCTTCCATTTCCAGTAAGTCCCAATAAAATGCTGCTAAAATAATCTTCTTAGACCATAACTTGGGAATTGCTCTTCTGCTGCAGCCTTCAGTGGCCCTCTGTCACATAATGAAATTCAAACCTTGGCATGGTCCAACTGAAATTTATAGACTAAACATCTCTGCTTTTTTGTATGTAGTTTTATTTATTTTTTAGAGACAGGGTCTTGCTGTTACCTGAACTACAGTGTGGTGGTGTCATCATAGTTCACTGCAGCCTCTGACTTCTGGGCTCAAGTGCTTCTCCCTCCTTAACCTCTCAAGGAATGTCCCTCTATGTCTGACAATTTTTTCCCCCTGCTTTTTTTGGAATCTTGTACATTCTTCAAGGCCCAAATTCTTCTACCCCACTTCTACCCCCCAACCTATGTCTTTCCATTTTGTGCTCCTGCCAATAATAATGGGTATCAGTGCTCACTTTTTCTCTCATACTAAATAGTGAGTATCTGGAGAGTCATCTTCCTGTTGTTCATATTGAAGGCACTTAACAAGTATCTATAGAATTGAGTAAAACAGGCTTGGCGCCCATAGCTAAGTGGTTAGGGTGTTGGCCACATGCACCAGGGCTGGTGGGTTCGAACCCAGCCAGAGCCTGCTAAACAACAATGACAACAATAACAAAAAAATAGCTGGCCTAGTGGTGGGTGCCTATAGTGCCAGTTACTTGGGAGGCTGAGGCAAGAGAATCCCTTAAGCCCAAAAGTTTGAGGCAGCTGGGAGCTGTGATGCCACAGCACTCTACTGAGGGCCACATAGTGAGACTCTGTCTCAAAAAAAAAAGTAAAATAAGAATTGAGTAAAACAGATACAATGGTTAGTAAAATTAAAAGTTAACATTAGGCCTTAAAAAAAGAAAAAGCATTTAAAAATTAACCAAATATTGATCAGCCCTGTCCAATAGAAATGAGAGCTACATGTGTAATTTAAAATTTACCTGTAGCCATACTACCAAAGAAACAGGTGAAATTAATTTTAATAAATATTTTTATTTAATCCAATATATGAAAGTGTTACTTCAACATGTAATCATGTAAAATTATTAAGGAGATACATGGGTCATTACCAAAGTTTTGAGATAAAGAAAAATCCAGAAACATAAATCCACGTGGATGGAAACAAAGGAAGCTCTCCTAGTAACACCACTAAGCCAAGCAAGTTGACACTTGCACAGGGAATCAGGATGCTATTAACTACGTTTCTTGGAAGTGAAACAATGAACCCATAAAACAATCTCTTGGAAGTGAAACAATGAACCCATAAAACAATCTGTCTAAAAACTGTCATAGTGATCCATGTATTTACATTCTTTTTTTCATACTCAGTCTTCCAAATCTAGAGTGCAGGTTGTACTTGAAGCACATGTCAGTTCAAACTTGGAACATTTAAAGCACTTTATATCCAAGTGTGGCTATTGTATTACAAAGAAGTTGAGCCTAGAATAGAAACAGAGTCCAAGTCCTGGCTGACTATTTCGTTACCACAGACAAAACCTTTACCCCCTATTTCTTTGGTTTCCCCATCTGAAAAGGGGAGACATATTTTTCTTGCCAATCTTATGGAGCTGTAATAGCATAAAATTAGAAACTGAAATGAGGACTCCTGAAAGGTTGAAAATGTCATACAAATGGGAGGCATTATAATTATTCTAAGAATAAAGTACACCTTAATGGCTCTAGTTCCTTCGGTGTTTCTTAGCACATCTGTAATTTTTTTTTTTTTTTTTTTTTTAAACAACAGTCTTGCTCTGTTGCCTTGGGTAGAGGTCAGTGTCAGCCTAGCTCACAGCAACCTCAAACTTCTGGGTTCAAGCGATCCTCCTGCCTCAGTCTCCAGAGTAGCTAGGACTATAGGTGCCCGCCACAATGCCCAGGTAGTTTTTCTATTTTTAGTAGAGATGGGGGAGGGGGGGAGTCCTCGCTCTTGCTCAGGTTAGTCTTGAACTCCTGAGCTCAAGTGATCCTCCTGCCACGGCCTCCTGGAATGCTAGGGTTACAGGTGTGAGCCACCATGCACGACCACACCTACGATTTTAGTTACTTTGCAGATACTTATAGAGGTTGAAATACTAAGGGATTACACTTTCCGTGCTTCAGTAGAGAGATAATTCTCGTTTTAGTAAACCCAATTAAACTGGCTTGCTTTGAAATTGTTATTAATCCCTTTGAATAATCTGGATCCCAGAGTCTCCTGTGCTTCACAATCTGCTCTGATCTGACGGTAGTAAAAGAGGGCTGAGGAAAGAGGCTGATGTTCCCGTTGAGTAGCTGGGCGTGATGGAGACATGTGGTTCAGAAGCACAGACACAGACTTCGGAGATTCAGGTTAATTAATCATTGAGAATGATGCTCTTCATACCCAGAGACAGGAAGAGGGAGGGCTCCAATCACAAGCATTTGGAGATCCACAGATTTGGGAAATGGTACAGAGTAATTGACCTGGCCATCTTTTATTTACATAGCGCTCGCCTGCCCTGAGGTGCTTCTGTGACACATAGAAGCATGTTTACGTTGATACATGCTCCAGAGGACCCTGGGGTTGTCACTTATTACCAGCATTTTAAGTGTTCCTTTTAGGAGATTCTCTCTAGAGCACTATATGCCTCTTCCCAAACACTTCAGTTATTGTTTATTCAGCTGTCGAGACTGATCTCTTATGACTCTCACTGACCTAAGAACGGTATTTAAAGTGTTGACTTTTCACATTTCTGTATGGAGTGAGCCAAAAATAAAACAATTCTCATGTGTGCTGGGATTTGCTTTTCTGTTAGTCTAAGCTCAGGAAGGCGCCTGCGAGAACTTTGCTCAGTCCAAGATCCACTTCCCCCTTGCGCCAAGCCTGGGGGTCTGCGATACCTTCTTTGGTCTTTCTTCTAGGGTGGTGTCCCAAGCTTTACCTACGGAGGTCGCCCGGGAGACTAGGCCACGCCCTGACAACAGTTGCTAAGGGGCGGAGACTTCCTCTTGGTTCCAACTACCCCAGCAACAAGTACTTGGGGCGCATGCGGCAACGGTTTATTTAGCTCTCGCGAGATTTCGTCTTCCGGAAATGCTGGAGGACCTTCCCGGTTAACGTCGTCGAGATGTGTGGGGACTGTGTGGAGAAGGAGTATCCTAACAGGGTGAGCGCGCGGGCGCGAGAATTTCCCGCTCCTTGCCCCATGTCGGCCCCCGAGGCTTGTCATATCCCTGGCCGGCTTTCCCCGAGAGCCCGGGCACGGGGCGGATTCGGTCGCACTGCCCTTTCCAGTGACCCGATATTCGTATTTAGGCACCTGTAACCCTGGAAAGGCCTGTGGCTGTCTGTGCTCTGTTGTTCCCGCCCTGGCGGCTGACATCAGCCGTCATGCTCATTCTCTTGAGCTCCTGGGGACAACAGAGGAAACCCTATCGCCACTATCACCCGGGTCAGCACCCAAGCGCCCCCCACCCTCGAGTTCGATTCGAAGTTCAGTTTTCTTACCGAATTCTGCCGCTGCAAGGAACCTCTGAGGTCATTATGTTCTAACCCACTTTTGCAGATGAGGAAACGGATGACTGGAAAGGGGAAATACTTGCTCAAGTTCATATTCTAGGTAGTGAGAGCCAGATTAAAATTCAGATTTCGTGGCTGTCACTTTTCAATCTCTATTCCTCTTAGCCTCAGGAAGTTGTGAAGCTTGTCTGTTCTCATTCGGTGTATGCTTGTTAAATATTTGTGTATAGCTGGATTGCTAAGCCAAAAAAGTGTTCTTTATTTCAAAAAAGAAATAAAAGGCAGCTTTCGTGCTGCCTAGGAATTTACAGTTTGGGGACTTACGTGATTAACAAAAATGAGTAGCATTGTCTATAATGTTCATATTTAGGGAAAGGGAAGGGTGATGGGGGATAATGCTTTTCAACCCCCAAAAGGTGGATGTTAGTTGGAGTTCGAAGAATAGTTGTGATTAGGGTACAAAAGAAGGAAAGGAGGAGCTGGAGGCTGGAGAAAATAACAAAAAAAGAATTTGAGCATTGATTGGGAGGTAGAAAATGTCTGTAGTTGCTTATTTCTCAGTAGTTTATGAGTAATACTTAGTCTTTTGAGGAGGATATGTAACAATATGAATTTTCTTTCTTTCTTTCTTTTTTTTTTTTTTTGAGACAGAGCCTCAAGCTGTCGCCCTGGGTAGAGTGCGTTGGCATTACAGCTCACAGCAACCTCCAGCTCCTGGGCTCAAGCCATTCTCTTGCCTCAGCCTCCCAAGTAGCTGGGACTACAGGCGCCCACCACAACGCCCAGCTATTTTTTGGTTGCAGCCGACTTTACTGTTTGGCGGGCCTGGGCTGGATGGCGCTTTAGCCGCTTGAGCCACAGACGCGTAGCCACAATATGAATTTTTATATGATACCACCACTTTGGAAAAAAGGTTTAGCATTAGCAAATCAAGTTAAAGATGTGCACACTGAAATGACCCAGTAATTCTCATTCTAGAAAAATGATGCACATATGCTCCTGGAGACTTGCACTACATATAAGAATGTTAATAACAGCAATTAGTTTTATAGTAGTAGTCTGGAAAAGTAACTGATACAGAACGGGACACCATGAATGGATGACTAATGGAAGTGAATGAATTAGAGCAATGGTTCTCAACCAGGAGTGAGTTTTGCCTCCCAGGGACATTTGGCAATATCTGGAGACATTTTTGCTTATCACAAAGGGGAAGTACTACTGACATCTAACGGGTGGAGCCAGGGGTGCTGCTAAACATCCTGGAATACACTGGACGTCCACTGCAACAAAGTATTACTACGAAGCTCCAGGGTTAGCACTAGTGGGCTAATAGCAAGTAGCACCAATGTTAAGAGACCATGAAGTAGAGCAATGAAAATAAACCAGAAATACATACAACAACCTAAATAAGTCTTAAAATACAGGTACGTTGTATTATGAATCAACACATAAAATACTCAAAAACAGGCAAATCAAGATACATTGTTGAAGGATGTACCTGGGTGGTGGTGAAAATATAAAAAAAAAGCATGCAGTTACCATAAAGTGGGACTAGTGCTCACTGCTAGAGGATTAAGGTATGATCAAGAAAGGTCATATGAGGAGAAAGCTTCTAGGAGCAAGCAGTGTTCTATTTCTTGATTTAGGTGGTGATGTTACAGGTGTTAACTTATTCATTGTGCTGTACATTTTTTTATTTTGAGATAGTCTCACTAGTCGCCCTCAGTAGAGTGCTATGCTGTTGCAGCTCATAGCAACCTTAAACTCTTGGGCTTCAGCGGTTCTTTTGCCTCAGCCTCCCAAGTAGCTGGGACTACAGGCACCCACCACAATGCCTGGCTATTTTTTTTTTAGAGATGAGGTCTTGCTCATCTCTAAAAGAGCTCTGACTCTGACTCTGGCTCTGGCTCAGGCTGGTCTCGAAGTCATGAACTCAGGCAATCCACCTGCCTTCGCCTCTTAGAGTGCTAGGATTACAGGTGTGAACCACCGTGCCCCATTATGCTATACATTTTTCTTTTTTTGAGACAGCATCTCAAGCTGCCCTGGGTAGAGTGCTATGACGTCACAGCTCACAGCAACCTTCAACTCTTGGGCTTAAGCGATTCTCTTGCCTTAGTCTCCCAAGTAGCTGGGACTACAGGCGCCCACCACAACACCTGGCTATTTTTTGATTATAGTTGTCATTGTTTGGCTGGTTCAGGCTGGGTTTGAACCCGCCAGTTCCAGTGTGTGTGCTGGCACCCTAGCTGCGGAGCTATAGGCGCCAAGCCAGTATACACTTATATTCATGTACTTTATTGTGTTCTTTTTCACGTTTTTAAAGTTTAAAAAGATTTTTGTGAAACCAGTAATGAACATTGAACATTACAAGGACAATGAGGGAGAAGTTTGCACTAAAGAATGTTACAAAGATTAGTCAGATTCTTAAGAGCAAAGCTAACTGAAAGACTTAAAGGTCATATTGAGAGGCCAGGCATGGTGGCTTACACCTGTAATCCTGGCACTCTGGGAGGCTGAGGCGAGGTCCTAAGCTCACGGGTTCAAGACCAGCCTGAGCAAGAGCAAGACCCTGGCACTGTGGCGGGTGACTGTAGTCCCAGTGATGCAGGACAAGCCAGCACCATGACCTGCTGCCTTAGCCCTGGAGGTGTTGATGGTTCTGCAGATGGAGAAACCAGCTTGCTGCAAGGGTGGGACACCTGCGGGGGAGATGCTGGTGCAGTGCTGTCTCTTCCACCTCCCCACCTGCACTTCTGACTGGTGGATTTCCTGTCAGTTTCCAAGGCCTGCGAGTTCATTGGATAGCTGGCTGTAATTAACAGGACTCACACCCTCTCAGAACACCGCCCCCCGGGGGCGGGGGGGGGGGGCGGGCCGCGGCGGGGGGGCGGGGGGGGGGGGGGGGGG
>CAUYPK010140256.1:0-11091 GCA_963574355.1 Loris lydekkerianus | reverse complement strand
CAACCAAAGCAAAGAGACAACCTACACAATGGGAAAGGATATTTGCATATTTTGAATCAGACAAAAGCTTGATAACTAGGATCTATAGAGAACTCAAATTAATCCACATGAAAAAAGCCAACAATCCCATATATCAATGGGTAAGAGACACGAATAGAACCTTCTCTAAAGAAGACAGACGAATGGCTAACAAACATATGAAAAAATGCTCATCACCCCTATATTAGAGAAATGCAAATCAAAACCACCCTGAGATACCATCTAACCCCAGTGAGAATGGCCCACATCAGAAAATCTCAAAACTGCAGATGCTGGTGTGGATGTGGAGAGAAGGGAACACTTTTACACTGCTGGTGGGACTGCAAACTAGTACAGCCTTTCTGGAAGGAAGTATGGAGAAACCTCAAAGCTCTCAAGCTAGACCTCCCATTTGATCCTGCAATCCCATTTATTACTGGGCATCTAGGCAGAAGGAAAAAAATCCTTTTATTATAAGGACACTTGTACTAGACTCTTTATTGCAGCTCAATTTACAATCACCAAAATGTGGAAACAGCCTACATGCCCACCAACCCAGGAATGGATTAAGCTGTGGTATATGTACACCATGGAATACTATTCAGCCATTAAAAAATATGGAGACTTTACATCCTTCTTATTAACCTGGATGGAAGTGGAAGACATTATTCTTAGTAAAACATCACAAGAATGGAGAAGCATGAATCCTATGTACTCAATTTTGTTAAGAGGACAATTAACGACAATTAAGGTCATGGTGGGGGTGGGGGAAGGGGAGAGCAGAGAGAGAAAGAAGGAGGGAGGGTTGGGGAAAGGAAGAGCAGAGAGAGGGAAGGAGGGAGGGGGGTGGGGCCCTGGTGTGTGCCACACCTTCTGGGGGCAAGACACGATTGTGAGAGGGACTTTACCTAAAAAATGCAATCAGTGTAAGCTGGCTTATTGTACCCTCAATGAATCCCCCAAACAATAAAACAAACAAACAAAAAAAAACCCTAAGCATAAAAAAAAAAAAAAAAAAAAAGAATTCCCTACACCAGAAAAAAGAAAAAAAAAAAAAAAGAAAAAAAAAGACAAGTAACAAATAGAAAAGGCCTGTCTTTCTTTTTTTGTTGTTGGCTATTTTCCTCCCAAGATCACACACAGCCAGCTGATTTTATTTCAGAGAGCCTTGAATTCCATCTGAAAAAGAGAGCTTCCCCCTTTATCAAAGACAACAAGGGCCCCTTCCATCTGATATTATATCTCAGCAGTCTTGGTGAGATGGAGATTTGTACTGAGTGTGCATACACATGGTTAAAAAAAATTATTTGAAGGGCGGCACCTGTGGCTCAAAGGAGTAGGGCACCGGCCCAACATGCGGGAGGTGGAGGGTTCAAAACCAGCCCCGGCCAAAAACTGCAAAAAATAAATAAATAAGTTATTTCAGACAAAATGAGGAACCTCGTGAGGTGTCTGGAGTCAGAATAAACAAAGTAAACTTTACTTTCTCCATGTTTCAAAAGAAAACAGTTCTCCCTGAGGTCCAAACCCTCTGAATGGGTTATGTACAGATTGAGGCCAGGAGGGCTGGCACCAGTTAGATGGTGTAGATTATAAGTCCCAGCATGCTTTGCAACAAGCCTCCATCGCCAACCATTGGTTTCACTAAGCTGGTGAAATAGAACAGATATCCAAGTACTGAAAAGGCTGGTGGTGTCAAGACATGCTCCCACAGCATGATGAATCGACTGATTATAACAATATTTATCGTCTTTATCTGATGAATGCAGCTCATTAAAGAGGACGGAGGTGCCTTCCCTTGAAGGTGGGGTTTGCTTTGGGGTTGGTGCACCATTTTGTAAGCCAGGACTTTTGATGGATTACTCTGAGGGGAGAGGATTTGATGCGCCTTTAGGCTCAGGGCTACTTTAGCAAGTCAAGGGAGCAGCATGTGGATGCATCTCAGCAAATCCTTCAGAGGAATGCAAATTTGTGTGATTATAAATACTTAGGGCCTCAAATCTCCAGAATTCTATTTCATGCAAGATCTTCTGCTAGCAAGCACTCCCTGTCCTCCGAGCAAGGAAGCTGAGGATGGAGGCGGTTTGCAAAAACAAATAATAACGTCAGTACCCTACTTATAAAACTCTTCTTAAAACTATAAACCTAAGAGCCTCTTGGAACAGATTGAGTTGAAAAGGCCAAACGTAATGTAAATAAAACTGACTTGGAGTGTTTGCCTACAATTTCATCATCCTTTAAATGTTACCTTCACTAATCTTCCATTTTGACTACCAGTTTGTTTCTTCCTTTAGGAAACTTAATATTATTATTATTGTTATTTTCATCATGGAGGTATTTGAGAAGGAATTTTGGATCATGCCTACTATTTTGGGGGGTTTTTTTTGCAGTTTTTGGCCAGGGCTGGGTTTGAACCCGCCACCTCTGGCATATGGGGCTGGCGCCCTACTCCTTTGAGCCACAGGCACCACCAGGGCCTACGTGTTTTTTAACATTAAGACACATAGCAGTATATTTCAGTGAAATTTATGTCTATCTTTTTATATACAAGTTGGGACAATTAAGTTTACAAATTCACCCTAGAACAAGTTTTCAAACTCTCTGGGTGCCGTTGACTTTGTTTCTTGGAAGTGAGATAACAGGTCATGACACAGTCTGTCTCAAAACTTTCATAGTGACCCATGCGTGCAATGAACTTCTGTACTTGAGAGCAATCCTCTTGCTTGGCAAATAAAGTTCATTTTCTCTTTTTTGGAAAGAAAACAAAAGTAAAATAACGCATCTGCTTAAAAACACTTCTCCACTTCCCCTCCTCTTGTGAGCAAAGGGATTCAGGGTTTTTGCCAGGTATGAAATACTCCAGGGTAAGCAGAAAGGGGAGTCTGAATCATTTGTCCTTTTTCTTATTACAGATTCTTTAGTGCTCAGGTGAAGGGGGTAATGATTTTAATGATGACTTTCAGGAGACCTTTGGACTCCACATGAGTCTGAACGTCGGACAGTAGCTTGGGTGTGTTCTCCATGCAGCTCAATTAATAAGATGACTGGGCTTGGCGCCTGTAGCTCAACCAGCTAAGGCTCCAGCCACATACACCAGAACTGGTGGGTTCAAATCCAGCCTGGGGCCTGCCAAACAACAATGATGGCTGCAACTAAAAAATAGGCCTGTGGCAGGTGCCTGTAGTCCCAGCTACTTGGGAGGCGGAGGCAGGAGAATCGCTTGAGCCCAGGAGTTGGAGGTTGCTGTGAGCCCTGACGCCACAGCACTCTACCCAGGGCAATAGCTTGAGGGTCTGTCTAAAATAAATAAATAAATAAATAAATAAATAAATAAATAAAATAAAATAAGATGACGAACAGATTTTGATAGACTTGAAAGTACAGATGTAACCAAAAAGCACTACCAATGTTATAGGCATGCATAACTCCATTAATAGACTGTAGGTCAAATAAATAGGTCAAATAAAATGTGTTTATTTGACCACAGGGCCATTCTTAAAGTGTTTGTGGGATCTCGTGCTGTTAACTTCAAAAAGGACAATGCTGTAGAGGTTCAAGGTCGGGATCTAAGAAGTCGTTTCATCCCCTCTCAAATGAACACCAGAAATGGTCTCTCCTTGGAAATCTCAATTCTTTCCTTCGCCTCTCAGAAACCAGCTCGGGAGAAAGGCTTCCTTCTGATTTTTCCATTCTGCCTTAGCCCCGCGGACCCTACGATGCATGTATTTTTCTTGGTGCAATAACATTTGCTACTTTTTATTTTCAACACTCTTCCTAACCTGGCTGAGGGATGTGGAAAATTGAGGCAATGCTGCCAGGATCTCAGACTGTTTCCAACTCCTGCTATTGAATAAAAATAATGTGACTTCTTCTTTCCCATGATCGGTCCAGACTGTCTTTGTGTTTTCATCAAGTTCTTAGGTAATTACCCATACTTTTCTTTTTTTTTTTTTAATTTCATTTCTGCTGTCTTCGCGACTTCAAGAAAATCTGCTGAACGTTCTTGTTTTAAATAATATTTTATGAGTCTTTTGTGGAATTGGTATGTCTACATCCATCGCGAGCCAACGTATACATTCCCGGAAGGGCAGAGACACTGGGCTGTAACTCGTTCTCGCCACACCTGAGGTGTGCTTGCGTTGGCCAGGACACATAGACCTTCCCAGCACGAGACTCCCCATGGTTGCCAGCAAAATAATTCTGCGTGTCTTTAGAGTTCACAGGCACATAGATTTAAGTCTAGCATTCCAACATGTCTTGTCCTCTCTTAATGACAAAAGGAGACAGGCATTGGGACGGTGCCTTGGAATATGGTTGTGTGATTTGCAAACACAAAATACCAAGAACAGAATATGCTCAGATGGAAAGAGACAGCTGCGTTTAGTTCTTTTAGTTAGAACCAGTCCTCTCTGCGGTGTTTTCCTTCCTAGAACTTTGTAGCATCGATGTCAATACTAACATGTGATATTACTTATTTATTTATTTATTTTTATTTATTTTTCAGACAGAGTCTCACCATGTCACTCTTGGTAGAGTGCCGTGGCGTCACAGCTCACAGCAACCTCAAACTCTTGGGCTTAAGTAATTCTCTTGCCTCAGTCTCCCAACTAGGTGGGATTACAGGCACCCACCTCAACGCCTAGCTATTTTTTTGTGCGGTTTCTGGCCAGGGCTGGGTTTGAACCCACCACCTTCAGTATATGGGGCCAGCGCCCTACTCCTTGAGCCACAGGCACTGCCCTCGGACTTTTTTTTTTTATTATTGCAATTGTCATTATTATTTAGCTGGCCTGGACCAGGTTTGGAACCGTCAGCCTCGGTGCATGTGGCCAGCGCCATAACCACTGTGCTACGGGCGCCAAGCTGTGATTTCATTTATTAATAGCTCTCAGATGTACAAGTTCTTATGCACAGGTTGTGTTCGTCTGCATAAAGCTCAATGCAATTGGAATTCTGCTTATAACAAAAATGTGAACAAAGGAACAGGAAATGAAGGAGAATTTATTATAAAGGAGAAAGAAATTCATAAACATGAGTGAAGTAGACCAAAACATGTACTCATTACAACCTTTGGGACTGTAAACAGGTGTCACCCTGTTTGTGCTGGTATAGATGGGGTTCCAGTGACTCACTGTGTTTCCACTTTTGCTTTTATTTATTTTTATTTTTAAAAAGCATTATTTATTGAGTTCTATACCATGAAAGTGATTCCACATAATGTTAGCTCAGACCATTTTAAATCATTTGCTGTCTGTAAAGTAATAGCCTTCTGTATAAACCTCCTATGTTTTTAAACTTGCCCTCCTGTCTGTAAAATGCAGCACCCTTGCTTTTAGAACCGTGGACATGTTTCCTAATGTCTCTGATCTTCTGTCCCTTGTCTTTGAGATGGAGATGACAGCAGCGTTCACCCCACAATGGCAGACATGGTCTTGGAATGTGAGGCGTCATAAGAGGTTAGTAATATGTCTTGAAGATACTGGGGTAACCTAATATTTCTTGCCTCTCTTTCACTGTCTTGTATTCACTCCGTCACCCCCCTCAACAGGAACAGTGAGCATATTGAAGGACCGTCGTATGAACGTGTTCTCACGTCACGTCAAACACAGCACAAGGTGATGCTTTAAAATGTAAACCTGCCTCACAATTCACCAGGTCTTGAGCCCAGCTTAACTAGGTTCTGGACGCGGACTGAGAAGCTACCTTGCTCAGGAACAATTTTCCTTAGGTGCCTGAGGGCTATCTACTTCTGCAGGAGAGAGAGAGTCAGTCTTAGAGTAAAGCAGTCTTAGAATAGATAGATCTTAATCTTTAGTAGAGCTTGGTAATCTTTAGCAGAGAGGCATCATGCTGGCGTTCTGCAGGCAGGAGAGGAGACAGAGTCAGAGTAAGCAGCTCCGTGATAGGATGTGCACGCTCCCTACTGCCTTCTCCTCCAGCCTAATATAAGGCTGATCTCGTGGGTCTCAACACCACAGGTGTAGAGACTGCCAATTCACCAATGCTCTCGTCTCGTGAGCTCCTATGCTTGTTAGGAGAGCTAAATCCCTCTCCATGCCCTTTTCACCAAAGTGTTCCATTTTTGAGCTATGCAGGTGTTTTTTATAACTCTCACTCCTCCTAGACATAGGCTGTACTGGCAGCTACAAGGTCCTACTCTGGCTCAGGCTGGTCTCAAATCTGTGAGCTCAGGCAATCCACCTGCCTCAGGCTCCCAAGTGCTGGGATAACAGGTGTGAGCCACTGCACCTGGCTGTCCTAAGCTTTCTGAACTTCTGTTCCCTTATGTGTAAGACAGATATGGACAACAGCGTTCACCCTGCAGACAGGAGTCAAACAAGAAGATGGGCTGAGGAAGAGGGGTGGGGGGAGACGGACAGAAATACACTCTTGGTTTTGCAAATTGATAAGGGGATTGTACAGGGAACCTTTAGTCTGTAAGTTAGAAAAAATACAAGAAACATATTCTTCCTTGGACCCTCCAGAAGAATCCAACCCTGCTATATCAGATTCTGACTTCACGAGAGTTTGGGGAAAAGAGGGACACTGGGGAGAGAAATCGGAAGGTGCATGGCGAACAATGGGCTTGAGAGTGAACGTGGAGAAGGAGTGTGTACTGACTGCTCTGGAAGCTGGTGTTGGTGCCTCGCAAATCTCTACTGTTTCCATTGCTCAGCTATCTTAAAATTGTGTTATTTCGTGGCATCCTGACCACAAACAGACAGTTGATAACTGAAGTCCATTCTCAACAGAATTCAACTTTTTGTGGGGTGGTGACATCCCCAACTTAACAAGCAAAATACAAATACATACATGTGCTAGCCTCTCCTCCAACTGATTGGGGTCAAGTTCAAAACAATATTGGTACAAGTGTGGAAAACTTAGGGGGACTGCCAAGAAAGCACTAGTTTAGGTGCCACATAGGTCAATCCTGCTTTCTGGGATGTAGATACAATGGCTGGAGCCTCAGCATCCATTTTGAGCCTGGAGGCAAGCTTGAGCATAACAGTCAATTGTCATGTTTTGAGGTGGCAAAGCAGATAGTAAAAGATACCTAGTTCCTAAGCATCTTCAGAACAGCTTTGTTCCACATTTTCTGCCATTTTCAGGTTTGTTGCTTTTATCATGCTTTTTCCCCCTCTGAGCCTGGTGCTCATCTGCTGTTAATTCTCTTAAGGAAACATCTTTTAGAAACATCTGGCTGTCAACAGAAACTTGCCATCTCCTTTGTAAAAGTCTTATCCCTGTTGTGATTTCCATTCCGTTGTCACTAAGCTTCTTTGGACTACTTCCTCTGCATGTTAGGCTGTTAGCTCAAGAGTATCAGCACAGGAGAAAACTAAACATTTCTATATTTTAACCCCCTCCACCATAGGATTATGCAGCTGTCAATTTATTGCCCCCTTTGGCCTAATTGAGAGCAGATGAATGTGAGTCCACTCTGCAGGCACACATGTCTGTTTGCTTGGGGTTGCAATGTAAAAGGAAATACATCCTCCTTCTCTTCCTAGGGATTCCTGGTCAAACCACGTTGAGGACTTGGAGGACAGCCTGGAAACTGTGAGAAAATTAGCACTTCTCTAGCACAACTGCAACAGTTTGCTTCTCAACATCTGGTGCATGACATTAGTTAGTGGAAGGGCAGAAAATGAGCCCTGAAAAATTCACAAGCCTTTAATGACTGCAGCAAGGACTAGCAGTAAAGTTGAGCCAAATTTTTTGGTCAAGAAATGCCTTGTAGGCGTGGCACCTGTAGCCCACTGGTTAGGGCACTGGCCACGTACACCCGGGCTGGCGGATTCGAACCCAGCCTGGACCTGCTAAACAACAATGACAACCGCAACCAAAAAAATAGCCGAGCATTCTGGAGGGCTCCTGTAGTCCCAGCTACTTGGGAGGTTGAGGCAAGAGAATTGGTTAAGCCCAAGAGTTTGAAGTTGCTGTGAGCTGTGATGCCACAGCACTCTATCAAGGATGACATAGTGAGACTCTGTCTCAAAAGGAAAAAAAAAAATATAGTTTGGTACCACTGAAAATTGTTTTGGTTAATAACAGGAGATTCCATGAGATATGAATGGAGCTTTCCTATATAGATGCACCATTTTTTAGTCTTTATATCATATTTTCAGTATACCTTTTCTATGTTTGGATATGTTTACATACACAAATACTTATGATTGTGTTAAAATTGCCTGCAGTATTCAGCTTAGTCACCTACTGTCCAGTTGTGCCGCCGAGGACAAGAGGCCAGACCACACGGCCCAGGTGGGTAGTAGGCTTTACCTTCTAGATTTGCATTCAGTCCATTTTCTGATGTTTGCACAATGATTCAATGGCCTGAAGATTCATTTCTCAGAACTTGTCTGTGTTGTTAAATAACACATAACTGTGTAGCCTTTGACACTGCTGTGCTCCAAATGTTTATGTATCCCCAGAAGAGTGAGAAGGCTCCAGGGAGTGAGTCCCCACCACTCACAGCATCTGCCACGCCGGGATCTTCAGCCTCCAGAACTGTGAGCAATAAATGTCTGTGGTTTATAAGCCTCAGTGTCCTTATAAAGGGACCCCAGAGAGCTCCCTCGCCCCTTCTACCATGTGAGGACACAGTGAGAAGGCTCCATCTATGAACCAGGAGCTGAGTTTCCACCACTCACAGCATCTGCCACGCCGGGACCTTCATCTTCCAGCCTCCAGGACTAGGAGCACTATTGTCCATAAGTCACTCTATCTGAGGAATTTTGTTATGGCAGCCCCAAAAGGACTGAGATAGGTGCAGATCAAAAACTAAAAAATGCCCTGGCTTAGTACAAAGGAAACCTTGGGGCCAGCACAGAAGATGCTTGTTCTCAGAATTTAGTCTTTGACCTGCTGTACCATCCCAGAGGCCATTTTTTATGTGATTTAAAATGTGTGAAGGACGTGATGTCTTTCCTTGTACCGAGAGAGGATAGCCTAGAAGGGTGAGGTCCAGGAGAACAGGGCTTCTCAAGGAGACCCCAAGGATACACCTGTGGGGTCCTCTCCCCGGTGACTCAGCTCTGGGGAACTTGTAGACTTAACTTCCTGCAACTTGGGAATTTCCAAGTTCTGTGAAATCTGTAGGGGCTGGAATAGCATCTCCTGCTTGATTCAAACTGGCCAATGAGAAGGGTACCTGTGGGGTGGAACTTTTTGACTGTCGATAAAAAGGGAAAGACCAAGGCAGTCGGGGAGTGCGGCCATTTGGAATTCTTCTATGCCGCAAGCTCCCGGCTGGGCTATAAAGCCCTTCCTCTTATAAACGTGGTGTTTGGGTGCTCTTTCTCTCTGTTGGGCCTCGTCTTTCTGCAACAGTACAAGATCAGACAATTAAGTTCTCAAACTCATCTTAGAAAAAAGTGCTACATACCTCACAGTTGAATATTATAATAATCCCCTTTGAACTTCTCCCCTTGGGAAGCTATGTACCAACACTACAGCCTCCTCCATCCCTCCAAGTGTTTCTTTTAGGGGGTGTTTACTAACTTAATTGCTAGATAATTAAGGGCCATTAATTGTAGGACAACACCTCTGGTGGTCATGGTGGGAAGTGGAATTCCAAAATTGCTTTGAAGTGTGGACTAGCTGCTGGCATCAGGGCCTAACGTCCTGAGGGGAGCACCTTACAGGTGACTAGAGGGACATTCAGCAAGGAGGTATGTACTGCTTTTTGTAGGGTGAGTTCTTGAACTTAATTGTCATGCCTCTCATTCCTGATATTTCAAGTCTCTATTTTCCCTTCTGTTCCCCACCCTGAAAAGCATCCACAGATGTGAAGAAAGCCACTGTTTACTCCGGGGCAATGTGTTTTAAGCTCTTTAAATCATTTGCATGTGTAATATTTTTTTTGTATCCCTCTAAAAACATTAACCCCTTTTGGTTCCAAAGGCTAAGATGCTATAGAAGAAAGGGAGTTATTGACACTTAACGGTGAGGTGAAAATGAGAGCGAGACAGAGACTCAACTCCAAAGTACGGAACAGCCCTGCCAGTCTAGAACATCTCTTGGGGACAGGAAAATCCACGTGTCATTCCTGGTAGAACCGGCTATCTGGCTGGCGGGCTTTTGTTTGTTTGTTTTTGAGACAGAGTTTCACCTTGTAGCCCTCAGTAAGTGCTGTGGCATCACAGCTCACAGCAACCTCAAACTCTTGGAATTAAGCAACTGTCTTGCCTCAGCCTCCCAAGTACCTGGGACTACTGGCACCCGCCACAACACCTGGCTATTTTTTGGTTGTAGTTGTCATTGCTGTTTTAGTTGGCCCAGGCTGGGTTCAAACCCGCCAACTTAGGTGTATGTGGTTGCCACGGTAACCACTGTGCTACGGGCGCCGAGCCCGATTGGGGGGGCTCTTTTCTTTGCTCTTTTTTCTCACAGTTTATAACGGGTTTTTATTTTTCTTTCTTAGCAGGCAGATGCATGCAGGTGGCGTGTAGCATTTTGCCTCTTAACCACTTAAAACCACTGTCCTGCAAACAGTGGTCTATCATGAACACAGCCAGAAACTATCTATCTGTAACTGTGACCTCAGGTGTGTGTAATCCGCAACTATGACCTCAAGTGTGTGATTCAGTGATGTCATAGGTGAGTTGGCTACACTGTAGCAGGAAAAAAGAGGCACATTTTATTTTATTTTAATTAAAATTTATTTATTTTTATTGTTGGGGGATGTATTGAGGGTACATTTAACCAGGTTACACTGATTGCATGTGTTAGGTAAAGTCCCTCTTACAATTGTGTCTTGCCCCCAAAATGCATGGCACACACCAAGACACCAGCCCCCTCCCTCCTTCCCTCTCTCTGCTCTTCCTTCACCCACCCCTCCCTCCTTCCCTCTCTCTGCTCTCCCCTTCCCCACCCCCTCCCTCCTTCCCTCTCTCTGCTCTTCATTCCCTCACCCCCTCCCTCCTTCCCTCTCTCTGCTCTTCCTTCCCTCACCCCCTCCCTCCTTCCCTCTCTCTGGTCTTCCTTCTCCCACCCCTCCCTCCTTCGCTTTCTCTGCTCTTCCTTCCCCCACCCCCTCCTTCCTTCCCTCTCTCTGCTCTTCCTTCCCCC
>CAUYPK010140254.1:0-17716 GCA_963574355.1 Loris lydekkerianus | reverse complement strand
TTTTTCCTGATTAGGTTGGCTAAAGGTTTATCTATTTTATTGACCTTTTCAAAAAACCAGCTTTTTGATTTGTTGATCTGTTGTATTATTCTTTTGTTTTCAATTTCATTTAATTCTGCTCTAATTTTGGTTATTTCTTTTCCAGAATTTCATGAAAGAAAGCTAGAGTTTTATGAAACTGGTACCTTTGAGAAAGGTGAAAACTTTGAAAACTCAGTGAAGAGTGAGTATGTGTTGTATATTCTGACCCTGTCCACCGAGGGGGCCTGGATGTAGCAGCCCCAAGTTGCCATGACTACAAATGACACTGAGGTTGTGGTTTCTAAATACCATTTTCTGACAAACAGAACAGGACTTGTTCAATCGATGGCTAATTTTCAGACTGAGGCAAGAAAAATACATTGTGATATTTAAGTATCTTGTAGTATCAGAAGTAAGGAAGTGAAAACAAAATATAGGTGTGTCAAAAGGGCACAGGAACAGACTCAAAAGAGATTTCAATAGCCAAGAAATTCTGGGATAATTTGAATGACAAAATAACTAAGGTTAGTTTTGGATTATAACCCAAATAATAAAATAAATACTCATGAGTCCATAATGATATTAAAATGATTGAATACATAAATAAATGGAAGGGACAAATCTCCATTACAAAATAATTTTTAAAATTAAACGTGAAGACTCCCCCCTTGCAGAAGGCAGAGAGTTATTCCCTTCCATGTGAGTGTGGGTTTAGTAACTTGGTTCTAGCAAGCATGGAAAGGGAAAAATAGTAATTCTATAGAGGAGAAGGCTGTCGGAAAGAGTCTTGACCAGGGGATGGGTTTAACATCACCAGTAGCAAGGGATGTGGGTAGCAGGTGCTGCCTGATTCCACATGAGGTGAAGCAGACTTCACGTCTGTGTATTCTTCCCCCATAGCCACAGTCTGAGTCTAGTAAAGAGAAAATATCACACAGACCCAAACTTAGGAACACTCTACAAACTATATGACCAGTAATCTTCAGAACTGTTAATATCATGAAAAGCAAGGAAGTACTGTGAATCTGTCAAAGACTGAAGGAGACAAAAGTTACATATTGACTAAATGTAGGATGATTTTCAGAACTGGCTCCTGGAACAGAAAACAGAATTTTAGTGGAAATCTCTGAAAGTCTTGAATGAAGACTCTAGTTAATATTTTGTATTGACATTAATGTATCAGTTTTGATAATGTTCCATGGTTGTGTAAAATGTTAACATTAAGGAAAGATAGGAGGAGAGTATATGAGAACTCTCTTGACTAGGTTTGTAGGTTTCTGTAAATTTAAAATCATTTCAAATTAAACATTTTAAGAGAGGAAATGGAATACTACCCAGCAATGAAAAGGACAAAACTACTGATACACATTACATTACAGATGAATTTCAAAATTATTATGCTGAGTAAAGTAGCCATCCCCAGATATTTACTATATTATTTTGTGTATATAAACTTCCCTAAAATAAAAACTTACTATCTACAATGAAAGAAAGTAAGAGGCTGCCTGATAATGGGATTTGGGGTGGGATTACAAAGGGACACAAAATTTGGAGGGTTTTGGAAATATTTGTTATACTGTTTGTAGTAATGATTTCAAGGGTACATACACAGCAGAATTCTCATCAGTCTGTACACTTTAAATATATTCAGCTTATTTCTTAATTTACCTTAATAGAATATGGATGTGTGACGGATAGATTGGTACGTAGGTAGATATATGCCAGACCTACAGTCCCCCATGGACAAGTAGTGGTCCGTGGCCAGTTAGGGAACAGGCTGCACAGCAGGTGAAAAGCAGGTGAGGGAATGGAGCTTCACCTGTATTACAGCTGCTCCCATCAGTCACATAACTACCTGAGCTCTATCTCCTGTCATATAAGTGGTAGCATTAGTTCCTCACAAGAGCACAAACACTACTGTGCCACACATTCGATCTAGGTCTTCTTCCTTCTTCCTTCCTCCTTCCCTCCTCCTCCTCCTCCTCCTCCTCCTTCTCCTCCTTCTCCTTCCTCTTCCTCTTCTTCCTCTTCTTCCTCTTCCTCCTCTTCCTCTTCCTCTTCCTCTTCTTCTTCCTCTTCTTCTTCTTCTTCTTTTTAAGACAGAGTCTCACTTTGCCACCCTCGATAGAGGGCTGGTGCCATCATAGCTCACAGCAACGTCAAACTCTCGGGCTCAAGAAATTCTCTTGCCTAGGCTCCCCGAGTAGCTGAGACTATAGGTGCCTGCCACAACACCGGGCTATTTTTATTTATTTATTTATTTATTATTATTTTTGATTATTTTTTTTATTAAGTCTTGTGCACATAGATCATAAATACATTTATGCTAATTTCAATGTGTTGATTATTTGTACAAATTATAGTGTTTATATCATACTAATCAATATAGCTTTCACCTCATTTATCCTATTATAACATTAGGACATTTGTGTTCTACACATGATAGATCAAACTTGTACTTGAAATGTGCTCCATAGTTGTGGTCCCCCTACTATCCCCTATTATCCCTCCTACCTCCTCCCCATCCCTCTCCCTCCCCTTTCCTCCTTCATCTTAGGCTAAAATTGTGTTTCATTTTTCATAGGCAAGTGTGAGTTGTTATAAATTATCTCAGGCTGGTCTTGAACTCATGAGCTTAGGTGATCCACCTTCCTTGGCCTCCCAGAGTGCTGGGATAATAGGTGTGAGCATCGTGCCCGGCTGGTTATGCACGTCTTATGAGAATCTAACTACCTTCTCCCTTACCAGGGTCTGTAGAAAAATTGTCTTCCATGAAACCAGACCTTGCTGCTAAAAAGGCTGGGTGCTGCTGTAATAGACACCTAGGTACATAGAGTTAATTAAGGAGAGGGGGCTTTTTCCTAATGCTAGGTAATAACCAAAAAGGAGTGATGGAAATAGAAACTTATTATTTTCCAAAACCCAAAGAATTATAATAACTGACTCAAGTCAGATCATCTGTGAGACTAGAATCAGCTGGTTAAAGGTTCTTTGGGTCAGGCATGGTGGCTCACACGTGTAATCCTAGCGCTCTGGGAGGCTGAGGCAGGTAGATTGCCTGAGCTTAGGAGTTTGAGACCAGCCTCTGCAAGAATGAGACCTCATCTCTACTAAAATAGAACAAACAAATAAATAAACAAACAAACAAAAAAACAACTAGCCTAGCATAGGTGCATGCCTGTATTCCCTGCTATTGGGAGGCTGAGGCAAGAGGATTGTTTTAACCCAGGAGGTTGAGGTTGTTGTGAGCTATAATGCCACAGCACTTAAGTCTGGGGCAACAGGGTGAGATTTTGTTTCTAAATAAATTAGAGAAACAAACAACCCCCCCCCAAAAAAAAAAAGAAAGAAAAAGAAAAAGAAAGTTTATTTGGTGCCAGAATATTCATGTAGTCTAAAAGCATTACTTTACAGATCACCTATTCATCCCAGAGGGGAAAATGCATCTGTACAATTCTGTAGTGATAAAATTCAGCATCAGTGACAGAGTGGAAACCTAAGATTATGTGCCTCCTGATGTCATGGAAAAGGGACATAGCACAACTATACATGTTTAAACTGAACTTTGATCCTGAGGAAACAATCCAAAAGGTGGCACAATGTGAAGACAATTGTCTTGAATTCTTGAAAAACAATACCATTCTTCATAGAGGAATGTGGGGGAGGCAGGGGTATTGCTCTTTATAGATTAAAAGAGGCTGAAGAGACAAAACAAAGGAATATAATGCATGAACTTGGATTCTGGATTTTAAAAAGAGAAATGCTGTAAAAGACATTTTAGGGCAATGGGAAAGTATAAGCACGGGTTACACATTAAGTATTATTGAACTGATATTTTCCCTGCTGTGGTAATGCCACCTGAGTTATGTAGTAGAAAGATAAGTCCATGAGGGTAAACGAGAGGTGGATAGTGAGTAGGTGGGCAGGTGGATGGATGCTAATATGTCAAACTGTTAACAATTGGTGAGTTTAAGTGAGGGTGTTACAGAGGTTTACTATCCTTTCAACTTTTCTGTGGGTTTTAATTTTCTTAAATACACAATTAGGGAAACAGTGGGGGAAATAACAAGGCAAACAAGCAGGGTCGTTCCATTCCTGCAGCACACAGCCTCCCCTCCCTCTCTGCTGCGTTCTTCTCTGTCCGGGTCGCTGGCCCAGCACAAGCCTCTTTCGGGCAGGCTCAGGGATTGGTTGATGTAGAGTGGACATATTGTCACCAGATTGCTCGAGGTGGAGGCTTTTTTATAGAAAAGTGGTGTATCCAGGCTAATGGGGGACCGCAGGGTGGAGGGGGGAAGGAGAATGAGGCAGTCGCCATGGAGCCAAGGGCCCCCTTTGCTGGGGATTGACGTTTGTTTACATTCCCCAGAGGTGATGGGGGCAGGGAGGGGAGAGGAAGAAAAATGGGGGCTTAATTTGCTCTCACAGATACTGACTGCCCACGGGGCTTATTATCCTTGATTGCCTGTTTTCTGCTTTCTGTCACCATGGAGACGAGCGAAAAACGTGACTCTGCTCAGATTTACGCACTTTGCTAGATGAATGCCTTGTCCCCATGTACCTGCTGGGTCTCTGCCGTGGGACGCGATCCCTGCGGAATGCGTCTGTGCGAAGGCGTAAGATTAACTAACGAGGTGGCTGCGGTGAGGTGTTCGGTGAGGCAGTGGCGTGGGTGGCAAGACGTCTTCAGGGAGTTAGTGAGAACACAGCTGCTGTCAGCCTCCTTCCGGGCCAAGCCATCAGACCTCAGAAATGCTTTCAAAGCTGGGGGTGGGGAACAACATGTTGCCACTGACTGAAGACACAGTGTGTGCCCTCGCAGCCCATCCGGGTCAGCGTGCTCGCCGGCCCCTCGGTAGAGGCATTTTCGATCATAGGTGCTGGTTGCTGAGAACAGCTCAGGATGACCATCTTCCGCAGAAAGTTTTTGCGCGCACTTTGCCGCGCAAAGAAGGGCATTAAGTGAGAACACCATAGTTTTATTTGACACCAGGAGGTCCTCTGAGAATATGCACTTTCTAAGTGCTGAGAATAAAGTTGGTGTCCAGCACCCTCAAGGGGTTTGAGCAGGAGGGTGAAGAAAGGTTGGTCGGGTATCTTAGGAGGCACCTCTCAGGTCTGGAAGGAATTTTCCGTGAATCTGCTGGTACATGAAGAGCAGAGGGGACCTTCACGGAGTCTGTGTCCCCTTTGTAGTTCAAGGGACATGTATGAGAATGGGGCGGAAGTGCCTACCCACCTCTGTCAATGACCCCGTTTTGGGTTGTCCACGATTTGGTGGCATCTACAGACTTGCTGCTGAAGTGCAAGGGCAGGCTTCTGAGATTTCCAAAGGTTAGAGAAGTCCCTCTTTCAGACAAAAGTCAACAAACGGCTTGAGAACTGGAGTGCCCACCGCGCCAAAGTGATCTGCACATTCAGTGCAATCCCTGTCCAAATTCCAATGATAGTTTTCACTAAAAATAGAAAAAAATCTAAAATTTTGCATAAACCCACAAAAAACGAAACCAACTAAACAAACAAACAAAAAGAATAGACAAAGTAACCCTGAACAAGAAGAATAATGCTGGAAGCACCACCCACTTAATTTTTAAAATATATTACAAAGATTTAGTATTCAAAACAGGGTATGTGGGTCTGGCATGAAAACAGACACGCTGACCAATGGAAAAAAACAGAAAGTCCAGACGTGAACTCAGGCTTTTACAGCCGATTAATTTTTGACAAAGGCATTACAAACATGCAATGGGAAAAAAAGAGGGTCTCTACAATAAATAGTATCAGGGAAACTAGATATGCACCTGCAGAAAAGAGAAATTAGAACCACATGCAAAATTCAACTCAAATGCTCTACAGACTTAAGTGTAAGACCTCAAACTGAAAAACTATTGGAAGAAAACAGGGTAAAAGCTCCAGGACATCGATCTGGGCAATGATTAAGCAAAAAGAGAGGAATAAGATTGCATCAAACTAAACAGCTCTTGCACAACAAAGGAAATAATTAACAGAGTGAAGAGACCACTTAGTGATAGAGAAAAAAAAATTCAAAATCATGCATTTGAGGAAGGCTAACTACCCACAATATGTAAGTAACTCAAGAAAAAAAAAAATCCAAACAAAAAATAGCAAAGGACCTCAATAGACATATTACAAAAATAAGACATAGAAATAGCAAGTGGGCATATGAAAAAAATGTCTAAATATCACTAATTATCAGGGAAATGCAAATTAAAACTGCAATGAGATTTCATTTTATACATATTAAGATAGTCATCATCAAAAAAAAAATGGAATATAAGAGATGGTGAGAGTGTGGAGAATGGGGGAACCCTTTTGCATGGTTGATGGGAGTATAAACAAGTACAGGCATTATGGAAGACAGCATGGAGTTCCTCAAAATATTAAAAATAGAATGACCATATGGCCTAGCAATCCTACTATTGGGTATATATTTAAAGAAAATAAAGTCATTAGGTTGAAGCGATATCTGCACTCCCGTGTTCACTGTAACACTGTTCCTCGTACTCAAATGTATGAAATCAAACTAAGGGTCCATCTTCACAAGAGAGGATTAAGGAAATGTGATATATCTATATCTATCTATCTATCTATCTATACACACACACACACACACACAAAAAATACTACACAAACACACACATGAATACTAACCAGCCTTAGAAAAAGAGGAAATTATGTCATTATCAAAGGCATAGAGGGACCTAGAGAATATTATTAAGGGAAATAAACCCAGCACAGAAACACAAATAGCTTATGATCTCTTATCTAATATCTACAAAAGTCAAACTCCTTCCCCTTTTATCACTTTTTATCCTAATAATAGATTTTAGTGGTGATGCTTATGGGATAGATAAAATTGTCATGATCTGAAAAGGGAGGTTTCATTCATTCATTTATTTATTTGTTTTGGAATCCTTATTCTATATGAAATGACTGGACAGAAATTTATTACCTATGAAATTTTGACACCATGTTTTATTAAAGCAAAAATTTGTAGTAGTGAGTTTATAAATAAAAAGTAATAAATAAGTATTTTTTAAAATGAAGTCAAACCCAGAAATAGAGAGTAGAATGGTGGCTACTAGAGGCTGGGGCAAGGCTGGGTTTGGGGAATGAGGAGATGTTGACAGCAAAGGATACAAAGATTCAGTTAGACAGAAAGAGTATGTTGTTAAGATCTACCGCACAGTGTAATGACTATAGTTAACAAAAATGTATCATGTATTTCAAGATTGTTAAGAGAATAAATTTAAAATGTCTCCCCCACAAAAATAATTAATGTGAAAGGTGATGAATATGTTAATTAGCTTGATTTAATCATCATGTAATGGTAAATGTGTATCTGATCTCATTTTAACCCAAAAGTATATGCAGTTATTATCTGTCAATTAAAAATACAAAATAAATTTAGAAAATAAATAATTGGAATAAATATGAAGCTGAAATTGGCATGAATTGAGCTTTGGGAGAGACACTGACTTTCAGGGTGTTTAAGGAAA
Source organism: Loris lydekkerianus (assembly GCA_963574355.1). NCBI lineage: Eukaryota > Metazoa > Chordata > Mammalia > Primates > Lorisidae > Loris > Loris lydekkerianus. The sequence goes on along the minus strand of CAUYPK010140254.1, from coordinate 10,175 downwards.
GGAGGCTGAATCTGAGGTACTTATATTTGAGAAATAATGGCAAAGTCCCATCTCGCGTGCATCACTGGTCCCTGATTTCCATTCAAAGAAGTGTTTTGCTGGCATCTCCCTCCACCATATTGTAGCCATTTCATGAACTGTCACTACAGCAATAGGGTATTATTTTTCAGCATGGAATATGCAGTTTCTCTGCTCCCAACAGTTCTGGCTACATCTAATTCTAAGGTATCATGGTTTGGAATGAGCTGAGGAGTCCCTATTGCAAATTTCCAGTAGGAAGAAACCTGGATGGGCTGCAGGTTTGTGATGAATCCGTGCCAAGAATTTCACATGAGACTGTGCAGGGGAAGAGAGGCTTCACGAACTCTGAGTAAAGAGGACTAACAATCCTGGATGCAGAAATATGAGCGTTATGCCTGGTCAGCCACATTCCTCCTTTCAGGCATCTAATCCTCAGAATCCCTTTCTTGCCACACAGAGGGAATATGACCTTGAGATATGGCTTCAAACATGTGTGCCTATTTGATATGGCTGTTTTCTGAGAACTGTTGGCCAGGCCAGCATTGCTATAAGCTGGTAACAAATGTCTCAAGGGGGTGCAGGGTAGTAAGGCACCACTCCTTCCTCTAGAAGTCCCATGGTGCCTGTTTACCCCATGTAGAGCTGGGTGCACAGTGGATGCTTTTGGCATGTGGTTCAGAGGACCTGTTCTCCTTGTCAGCAGCCCCTGGATCTTGCCCTGTGCTGCCTTGCCGTTCTGTGTAGAGTGGCTCCTTGCCCAAAGTTCAATGTGTCTGCACTGATGATAGGAATTGTCATCTCCTATTGTAACTGTCATCTCTCCCCTGGTAACCACACCTTAGAGATAACCTGGGGAAGCCCACCATATATGACATCCCTGGTTTGGTCATCAAAGAACTAGTTAGAAACTAAAGGGAAAAGGAGGATGCCACTCTACCCAGAATGGTAAGGCAGCACAGAGCAAGATTGGGGGATGTTGACAAGGAGAACAGTTTCTCTGAACAGATCAGATCTAAACCTGGGGTTGATACAGATTATTGGACCTCCACCCCAAACAAAATGAATCAGAAAAGCCAGGGGCAAGACCAAGTGATCTGTTTCCCCAAGCTCACATGGTGGTTCTGATGTATTATCTGTGTCCCTGAACTAAGCAATGGGGGAGTCAAAACTTCAGGAAGAAACAAATAAAAAGCACAGCACTCTGAGGCTTACTAGATACATGCTGTTATTTAATAGAGGCACGAGTCAGGGGTTCTCTGTTTTCAGTTCAAAGCTAGGTTTTGCCCCGGTAGGTCCTTGTGGTGCTCGCGGCTGTGCTTATTAGAGATGTAAAGAGGCTGGACAGACAGGGAAGCCAGATTTGGTCTTTTGTTGTTGTTTCTTTTCCGTTTGCCATTATCTCCCTGCGTAACCATTCATCCCTCTCCATCTATGTAGATGGTGAACCGTTTTATGTACAGTATTGTCAAGCTCAGTCTCGCTGCATTTTGTTTCCATGGAAATGGCAGGAGTCCACTGAACTCCTAAACCATTTCATTACCTTTGATGGGATAGGATCTATGTGGTAACAAACAAGTCTCCATATCAGGTGGGCTTATTCGAGTAAAATTTTCTTTAGTAATCATACAATGATTGATATTGGTCAGGCATTGTAGCCACTTCTTCTGGTATTTTGAGCTTCTAGGGCCACCACAGCAAGGGAGAATGTTGGAGGAAGCATGCCAGCTGCCGATGGCTTCTGGAAGTGACACATGTCATTTCTGCTCATGGTCCGTTGGTCAGAGCTCATGGCATAGTCCCGTAACTGGGGTAGGTTGGGGGAGTGAAAAGCAAAAGCTGCTGGGCCCACATTATGGCATCACATGTCCATCAAAACCCTTTTCATTTTTGATGAAAGCGCCAAAATTCAAAGGTTTATGCAGCAGCAGCAGCAAAAGACTAACACAAGTACTTATGTATCATCTGTGAGGGGACTGAGGGTTCTGAGGCATATTTGTAATTTGGTCCAGAGTGCTCAGATCCTTTGAAATTAGGCTTTCTGCAGAAATGATGCTGGTAATTCTGTAGAGTCATTCATTTTCTGAGAACAGAGTCAGAAGCAGGCAATTGAGAGGAGAAAGGAAGAACTGGTAGCCTCTTGTCCTGGCCACGGTGGTGCTCCAAGGTCTTACTGGAGGCCGTGCTTTGCTTCTGTCTTTCCTCTTGTTTGCAATATGCAGGGATAAACTGAGAGGAGAGAAGCGGGTGGGGTGGGGGGGGCAGCCTTGGCTTCCTCTCTCCTGGTTGGGCTCATCCCTTGGGTTTCTTTCCTATCACTATGGAGAGAAAACAAGCATGGCTTGCAGGGGACTACACTCAGATCACTGACCTCCTGTCCACACAGATGCAGCAAGCAATATTTTCAGTAGGCCCGTGAGAATCTGTAGGGAGCATGATCTCACAGAAGGAGAGAGGAGAATAGGGGTTACCAGAGGCTGGGATGGTTGGGAGGGGAAGTTGGGGAGATTCTATTCTAAGGCTATAAAATTACAATTAGGTAGGAGGAGTAAGTTCAAGAGATCTTTTGTATAGCATGGCATGGTCACTATAGATAATAGCAATATAGTATTTTTTTTTAAGTGCTGAGAGTGGATAAGTGTTCTTACCACAAAGGTGGTGTCTCTATGAATTAAGGCATATGTTAATTAGCCTTATTTAGTTATTGCACAATGTTTATATACTTCAAAACAGAATAAATAAAATTGTATCTGTCGATTTAAAATAAATAAATACAGTTTTATTTATTAAAGTTAAAAATTTAATATTTTTAACTTTTTAAATTTTAAAATTTAAAATTTTATTTATATAAAGTGTCTAGGGAGTGAAAAACTAAATCCTGATCAATTCATCAATAGATGAATTGAGATGGGGTGTTATAAGAGAAACAGAACCAGTGTTGTGGGTGATGAGGAAGATTCCAGTAGGCTCTGTGAACAAACATCTGTTCCTTCCCAGGAACTCTTCTGACTCCCAAATTATGAACTGGTTTCACATACAACCTTTTTCCTTATTCCAGGCTGCTTTTTCCTTGAAGCATTTTTCAGCTATACGGTAGGGGCAAGATGCTATATGTGTTGAGTTATTACAGAAAGGAATGTTCAAAACCAGGGCCAGATTTGTATTTTTTTAATTTGAACCTTTGAATGTGGCTCGTGCACATGTGTCTCTGCACACTGCTGAACAGAGGTGGTGAAATCCAGCTTGGGACATTCCGGGGTGTTCAGAGGCACACTGTGGCTCTCCAGGCTGGGACAGACCATAGGGAGATTTCCGTTCTTGGGTCTCTGTGACACCTTCTTTGCACCTGCACCCTGGCCTTAGCTCCCTTTCATAGGGGTTGTAGATGTTGTGTACGGCAGGCTTAGTTTTCTCTTCCTACCTGACCCCCCCTTGCTCTGAGCTCAGTGTGTGTCAAGAGCTGTGTTTTGACCTTTTAGAAACACTTGTCAGGATAAACTTCTCAGCAGTTTCCCTTCTGTCCCCGTTTGCGATACTTCCAACGTGTGACTTGGAGCTTCTGTGGAACTGTTCTGGAGGTGCCTCAAAGATGCAGAGTTAAAGAAGAAATGTTGACAACACAGGGCTTTGTCAGTGAAAAAGAAACATGTCTGGCAGATGTGTGGTAAAGGCTTCAGAGGACAGAAGAAATATTTCTGAAGAGAACAACTGTGCCTGAGGAAACTGATCTCTGAAAGCTGAGACCTTGTCCTGCCAACCCAGCTCTTCATGCCCAGCCTCATCTCTATAATCTCTCTCCATCTAGGGGCTACTGCTGGGGCTGAAGTCATGATGGGGAATGGGCTCTGCCAGGGAAATCTGTTATGAACTCATAATCCTATTGTTATATTTTCCCATGGAGGGAGGAAGCTGGTCTAAGGAAAATGGAGGGAGGTGGGGGCGTGGAGAATTGTCTGCAGCCCTCTAGATGAGCAGGCCTTCCCCAGTGTCTGTTTCATGTTCACGGGGCTCCTGGGACTCTCCACCGAGTCTCTCCTACACCCTCATTGTTTGTTATGGGAAAAGAGAACAGTGGCTTAGGAGTTTGAGAGCAGGGGGCATGTTCCCTTTACCTGCAGTGCTCACCTTCCTGCTGTCCCTCTGCGTGAGGTTCCAGACACAGAAGCAGAGACACACACATGGCTCCAGGTAAGCTGTTCCACTCTCTCAACCAGGTGTCCCCAGGAAGTGTGGCCACAAGTCTCTATAGCTAGGCCCATAATGACATTGGGTATGAAAGAGAAGGGGAGCAGGGATGAGGCAAGGAAAGCATCAGTTCTCAACACCTAGGCTGTGCTTCCCTGGTGCCTGGATCCTTATCCCAGGAATCCAGTCCCCAGTCCCTCATCAGGTTGGGGTGGCAGGAATGGGCACTAGGGATCTGTGTCTGATTGGGGAATATAATAACTAATGTTTGGAATTTATTATCTGCAGGAATGCCCCGTAAGGTGCATGGCTGGGTCCATTTCCCCCCAATAGGCCTGACAACAGCCTCCAGGGAGTCAGAGGAAGAGTCAGATCATCCCTCTGGAGTTTGTTGAGCCTCTGTGATTTTCTTGCTGCTCAGTGGGGACTGAGGCAGGTGTGGGGAAAGGTGGGAGAGAGGACAGGGAAAAGTGGTGCGCATTTGCCTTCTTTCTTTGCTAGCCCTTCACTCCACATGAGCTCAGGGATCCTTGTGACCCTTCACTGTGGAAACTGGAGTCACTTGGATTTACACGAGCTCACGCTCAGGAGCCATGTTCTCCTCTTCACATGTACCTGTCAGGTGTAGGTTGGGGTGTCCCCTGGAGGATGCTCTGATCTAAGGACACGTAGGCCCTCTTTACTTGTTAACTTTCACTCTCCAGTTCTTCCTCAGTGGTTTCTAATCCCAAATTGAAAAATAACTCACAGATCATTCCTGACCTTATCTCTGTCTTAGTTAAGAAGAGTGTTCTTGGAGACTGCACAGACTTCTTTGCAAAACAGGAGACATGCAGGGGATAGAAAAGGTTGGCTTAAGCTCAGGGAAGTGATTCACCATTTTATCCCCACATATTTATCCATCCCATATGGTTTGTAATCAGCAGCTTTAATTCCCTTATCAGAATAACCATGTAAACACATTTCCAATTTCTACTTTCACCAAAGTCTGGCCTCATTTAAAAATATACTTACTATTTTTAAAATTTTAGATTAATATGAGGCTATATATGATTAGGTTGCATTATTTGTGTTAATAAGGTATTATTTTTCATATATATATTTTCTGCATTTTAAGATCCTTCAACCTATGGCCTTTGGAAGTGTGTAATTATTTAATTAACTATGTTTAATTTTTTTTCTTAGTGTTACATAAAACAGAAGTGCATTTTAAGTCAATGGCCTCTTTGATTTACAATGCACATTTGTCATGGCACAGGCTAGAGCATAAGGGTACCTGGTTACAACATGGAGAGAAAATACAAAGTCTGGATTTTGGTGATTTAAGATGTAGAATTTAAAATAAATAATAAAAAAACAAGAGTTTGAGAAAAGGTGAGATGTGAGTTTGGTGGTTCCTATGCCCTTGTGGAGATGCCCTTAAAGACAGGACACTGACAAGTCAGGTGCCCGTCTCTGCTCCCACAGGTGATCAGGGTCAGAAGCTGTCTGTGAACTGTAGTCCTCCAATCACCAGAGGTCCTGCTGGATGAAGAGAAGGATCAAGGTGAAAGCACTGGGATGAGCATGACGTTTGGCCATACCTTGTCTAATCCATGCATCCCTGAGTTTTCTGAAAATATGAGATATCTGGGTTCTTAACTGTAAATTGTTTTGCTAGTACACAGCTGCTGAAGGGCAACCAAGAGGTGGGAAAGAGACCCACTTTTGATGTTGGTATTTAGAGCAGGGTTTGTGTAGCTTGAGTACTTCTTCTGGCCTGTGGTAGGGGGCTCCTCACCTATACCCTGACTTCCACAGCGTAGGGAGTGTTCAGGTGGAGGGGTTCTCAAGAACAGGGAACCTCTAGTCACCTTTGCCTTGCTGGCCTCTTCTCCCCCTACTAAGCTTGTAGCTTTTTGGATGCCACTTTTTTTTTTTTTTTTTTTTTTTTTTTGGTCTTCTATCTGTTGAATCTAAACAAAATATGGCTCAACTAAAATATGTGAGCTCAAACCCTAGGCACTCCCTCCATGCATGCCCTACAGCACTAGGCTTGAGAATCCTCATAACATATGTTGGCATGAAAGTCTGTTAATGCCATTCTTCAGTTCTCCAATTCAGACAGAAGTTTCCCAGAAGCCTTTGCCAGTGGTGGGAAGGGGACAGACTGAGGCAGCAGCACAGTGTATGTGAGTCTTACACAACAGAGCCTTCAAATGGACATCAGGGTTTTGAAATAAGAACCTTAGATGAAAACTGGGTTTTAGATCTCTCTGAACAGGTTTTGTTGATGAAGACAGGGCTCATTAGTGGCAGCAGGGAAGGGAGCAGGAGGGGATAGGGGCACTTCTTCTTGCCCTGGAAGGAATCTCTGGAGCCACCCCCAAGCTGGACTAGCTCCACAGGGCAGGGGCTGTAAGAAGGAGAATGTGACCTGGATTTCTCTCTCTGCCTGTTCCCCTCTCTCTGTTAAAGCTCAGGGTTCCTGCAGGGTTGTTAGAAGTAAATATTTCCACATAACTTGTCCTTCTCTCTTCGTCTTTCCTTCGCCTGCCCCACCCACACACAAAGGCCCCTAAGACATAAACAGCCTCTGGTGTCCGCGCTGTAGCAATCCACAGGAGCAAAGAGCCAACCATAATATACATGTATTTCAGATGTGTAGTCTCAAAAGGCCTGGTAAAGGGAGGAGATGGGAAGAATGTGAATGAAGAAGAAGAAGGAAAAAAAAAAAAAAAAGGCATTTCACATTCCCAGGATCTCAGAAATATGAACTATTCAGATTGTAATATCCATTTGTCCAGCAAAATCCTGCCTGGCAGCATCAGGAAAAGAACTTCAGTAGGAAAGAGAACCCCTAAATTTTGCTTGTTAGAAAAGGAATGTTTTATTTTAACTTTTTCAAAGCAAACCAATACTTGTAATACCACTTACCTCTGTCAGCATGCGTTTGTGTCAATGTATATGTCATTGTTTGGTAATGTGTGTTGGGAGTGACACACGTGTGTCTAGGTCACTAAGTGAGATACTGTGTCAGTGCACAGGAGGGTTTGTGTTTTGATGTGTGGGATTGTATCAGAATATTTGCGCTGGTGTGTGTTCTTGTTTATGTGGGTGCCAGTACTGATGTGTGTGCACTACATTTCTGTGAGTGTACGTCAATGCATGCATTTGTATTAATGTGTGTGCCTCTGTGTATGTGTGGCTTCCATGTTACTGTATGCATATTTATTTTATTGAGAACAGCACTGGTGGAAAAAAAGTAGAAAGGCTTTTGTGGGAAAAAAAGGATTTTGGAAAAGGAGAGATAAACCAGTCTATGCTCTATGCTGAGACAAGTCCGATCTGAGCTATCAGCATCAGGAGGAGATGGTGAGTGAAACTTCACACTTTCAAGACCCTCCTGTTTATTCAAGGTACAGCTGGAAATACTGGTGTAGGTGTAAGGCGTGGGGTCGTGCTCTTCACTTTCTTCATTATAGAAGAGCCCGGTGGTTAAGAGAAAGCTCTGAAGGGGAAAGTCTTGTGTTAAATCAAGTCTCTTAATAACATGGTATTACCAACTTGAGACATGGTGGTATTTGTACAAAGGTAGAGAAATAAACCAATGAAAAAAGGGAAAGAGAGCTCAAAAACAGACACATGCACCTATGTATGTGCAAATATATGCAGTGGCGCTTCCATAGCTAACCACCTCCCTACACTGACACCACCTTCAGTGGACCTAATTTTCATAGGCTGGACATGAACCACATGTATGGTATCATAGAGTTGACCTGTTTGTTACAGTCCCTTTCATAGTCAACTTACAGAGCTTCTCCTGTATAAGAAAGAGTAATGAAGAAAAGATGGATTTTTCAATTAATTTTCTAGAAAATTGTATATACACAGGGGGATGAATTAAATTTGCCTTTTTGGGCATCTCTACTATAATTTTCATTTTTAAAATGCTTTTTTTAAAATTTCAAAATGTTACAGGGGTACAAACATTTGGTCACATAAATTGCTTTTGTATGTTTTGAGTCAAAGTTAAAATAGTGCCCATCATCAGACAGTGTGCACTGTACCCCTTGGGTGTGAATTTATCCAACTCATCTCCCCCTTCCCATCTACTTGATTCATGTTAAGTTTTACTTCCATTACATGCATGTAGTGCTGATGGATTAGTTCTAATTTAATAGTGAGTAAATGTGGTTTTATTTTTGTTTGTTTGTTTGTTTTGTTTTGTTTTTTTGTACATTTCTTTTTTCCATTCTTGTGATACTGCTTTTAGAAGAATGGTCTCCAATTCCATCAAGGTTAATATAAGAAGTATTTAGTTCATCATTTTTATGCCTGAATAGTACTCCATGGTATGTGTATGTACTGTATTTTATTAATCCACTTATGTATTGTGAATTGTGTTACTATAAACATTCAAATTCAGGTGTCCTTTTTTATAAAATGTCTTTTTTTACTTTAAGTAAATATACAGTAGGGGGATTTCTGGATTGAAGGGTAGGGTACTTTTAGTTCTTTGAGGCATCGCCATATTAGTTTCCACAGAGGTTGTAATAATTTGCTGTCCCACTGACAGTACACTCACATCTCTGTATCCACACCAGAATTTGTTGTGTCCTCTGTGCCTTTAAAATCATGCTAGCGATTTTGGGTCTATCACCTGTTCTCTCTTATGCCTGAGCACTCAGAGCCCCTTGATTTTCATATGGCCTTTCTGAGATGGGTCTCTCCTTGTCCATAGCTACATGTGGCTGCTTATGGCCTGCCCTAAGCCTTTTCTGGTGAAGAGCTGGGTAAAGGATGATAGTCACCGTATACATCATGACAGATTATAATGTATGAATTATATCAAAAGGAAAGGATATTGACACATAATTTAGCACTATAAGAGCTCAAGTTAAAGTTAAATGACTTGAATAACCCCTCATGTTTTAAGATAAGGCTTTAAATGTGCCTGTTATGTCTCAAGGAGTAAAGTATGATCACGGAGTTGAGAAGGTTCCTTCAATTACAAAGGCCCAGAATAACAGCACCTCAGTATCTGCTATCCTGATGTCAAGCATGAGGAATGTGGCCCAGATCAGCTGTCTCTCTTCCTCCAGGTATTTATTTTCCCTTGAAGCTATAAATGTGTTGTGGAGAATATACCCTGTATTTTATGAACCATAAAAGCAAGACTCGTGACTTTGTGGATATCCCCAGGAGTGCAGTGTGCAGTTCCATGGCTCTGTAGGTTGGCAGGCTTGCTTCCTGGACATGACCTTGTTGCCTCCCAGTAGAGGACTGTGGCTTGTAAACAAGGAGTTGTGTGAGTCTGAATGTGCAATCCTCCTGGCTGCGACACTGTTTGTGGAGCAGTCACATACACAGGGTCATCAATGAGTCTGTGTCCATCCCTTAGATCCCTGCCTGGAGAGTTGGGAATATGTCATACTGCACCCGTCCTCAGTATCTCTTGCTGGGATTTCTTTATCTGTGCACAACACAATCTAAATTACCACTTGAATAAACCCACCAATAACCTGGGGTCTAAAGTTCCATTTTCAGTTCTTTGTAAACAGAGATTGGTCTAAATCACCATGATTACAAATAGTGCTCTTGTCTGTAACCTGGCCTACTCGCTACTTTATGGCTTCCAGGCTTGTCAGTGGATAATAGAATTCTACAAAGTGAATGTCAACATGGCCCCTAAAGAATTCCTTATGGAGTCTTTAGAATGAAAACAACTTATCACGGAATTTTCTCAAAGGCTTGAAGGTACAGTGCTCTTTTGAAAACCCGAGGATGGAAAACCTGTACCAAAAAATCTAACCAAACAAACACACACACAAAAAAAACAGTCTCTCTAAAACAGGGGTGGCGAACAAGTTTGACACAAAGAGCCAAAATTTTAAACTGTGAGAGTCAGAGAGCCACACCACGCAGTGACCTGCCAAAACAGACAAACACTCACACAAAAGCATATAATTTTAACAATAATATATTAAACA
>CAUYPK010140253.1:0-22367 GCA_963574355.1 Loris lydekkerianus | reverse complement strand
GGTTTGAGACCAGCCTGAGCCAGAGCAAGACCTAAAAACAGCTGGGCACACGGTGTATCTTTCAAGGGTACATGTGAAACTTACTAAATGTAGAATATAAATGTCTTAACACAGTAACTAAGAAAATGCCAGGAAGGCTATGTTAACCAGTTTGATGAAAAAATTTCAAATTGTATACAAAACCAGTGTATGGTGCTTCATGATCATATTAATGTGCGCTGCTATGATTTAGTTAAAAAAAAAAAAAAGAAAAAAAAATAGCTGGGCATTATGGCAGGCACCTGTAGTCCCAGCTACTTAGGAGGCTGAGGCAAGAGAATAGCTTGCGCCTAAGAGTTTAAGGTTGCTGTGAGCTATGACGTCATGACACTCTACCAAGGGCAACAAAGTGAGACTCTGGTCCAATATAAAAAAAAAAAAAGGCTCAGCGCCCACACTCAATGGTTACACCACGTACACCCAGGCTGGCGGGTTCAAACCTGGCCAGGGCCTGCTAAACAATGACAACTACAACAAAAAAAATAGTGGGTGTTGTGACAGGCACCTGTAGTCCCAGCTGCTTGGGAGGCTGAGGCAAGAGAACGGCTTGAGCCCAAGAGTTTGAGGTTGCTGTGAGCTGTGACACCATAGCACTCTACTAAGAGCGACATAGTTAGACTATCTCAAAAAAGAAAGTAAAAAAACAAATTAAAAAAGACCCAAGAAACAAAGATACTTCCTTTAGTAATATAAGAAAAGAGACTGGAGTGAAAGGGTATAAATTAATTCAATAGTCTATCAAGAAATCTTAAACAATGAAGAAAACTTTCATTGAAACAGCAGGAATAATGGAATGATGATGATGATGATGCCCCCAAGTTATCTTGGGGGCAGCACCTGTGGCTCAGAAGGCACCAGCCCCATATACCGAGGGTGGTGGGTTAGAACCCAGCCCCAGCCAAACTGCAACAACAACAACAACAAAAAAGAATCTTGAAAAAAAAAATTAAGACCTCTTTGTAAACATTTTATTGTGGAGAATTAGGGAGAATCAATTACTGGCTTGAGTAACTGAGTATATGTGGCACTATTCACTAAGAATGCAAAAAGAGGAACAGTAACTACTTTGGGTTTAGAATAATTCAGGTTGGACCCATATATCTAATGTTTTTAAGACATAAAAGTAGTAATGGCTAGCACAATTTGTCAATGCATGAGTGCAAACTTTTACTATGTCACAAATCAAGTGAATAACCAAGGTAGGAAGTTAAAGCTTAAAATAAAATTCCTTAAAAAAAAGAATCTATAAAAGGGTGGCGCCCATAGCTTAGTGGCTAGGGTGCTGGCCACATACACTGAGGCTGGTGGATTCTGTAATCCCTACCAAAAAAAAAAGAAAGAAAGAAAGAAAATGCAAAGAGATATAGCTGGAAAATGTTATTAAGAGTTTCCTTCAGTGGTTTCCTAACTCAAGATGAACTTCAAATTTCTTATTTCTTAACATGATTGTTTTATAAATCCTCATCTACCCCTACCATACCCTGCTAGAGGCAAGTAGAAACAAACAGCTTTAAGATAAGTGACCTTCATCAGACCAATATTTTAAAAAATACTGATAATAAAGTGTAACCTACAGCTAAAGAGAAGTGGACAGAAATGACCAACATCAGTTACTGTCTGGCAAGAGATGATAAGAGCCCAAACAAGGATGGTAGTGATGGGATAAAAATGAGGGGACTAGTTTAAAATAGTTTAAAAATAATTTCACATAATTTAAACTCACATAATTTAGTTACCACTTAAGTTAACAGGTATCAGGGAAAAGATAATGGCAAGGGAGGAATCAAACATGATTGTGATGTTTCATCAAACAGAAAAAAACTTTGGGGGGAAGACCTAGTAGGCAGTTGGAAATATCACTAAGGAGGATTAGGAAGCTCATTGCTTGAGAAACAGATTCAGACTTCACTGGCTTATAGATAGGGTTGGATGACATTCGCCAAGAAAATACAGATTTAGAAGAGTATCTAGATTAAAGGAATATGAAAAAATCAAAAATGACCAACCAATGAAAAGCAAAAAAGATGACTGAAAAAGGCCAGAGACCTAATAATAACCATGAACTGAGTACTTTCTATGTGCTGTGCACTGTTTTAAACACTTAATATATATTATCTTGTATAACTCCTCCTAGTCACCAGATTATCAGCCCTACTTGCAGATGAGGAAATTGAGGCTGTGAGAAGTTAAAGAGCTCCTCTATAGTTACACAGGAAGAAGATATGGAATAGTCAAGGTTCACTGATTCTTAACCACTACCTCATACTGATGATGATATCCTTACAATACCACTGCTACTACTACTGATAATGATGATGAAGACAACAGCCATTATTAACTAAGCATTCAAAATGTGCCAAACACTGCTAAATTATCTACAAATACCATTGCAAATATAGTAGAACCTCTGAAGGTTGACCAACCAAAGGACTACAACAAACTAATCAATATAAGGGAGTCAACATAAGGAACTAGGCCTATTGTACTGATACATACAGTTGGTGCATGTCTGGTCGATGAAAATTAGATCAATTTAAGGAGGTGGTCAACTATGGAGGTTCTACTGCAATTCCCAATAACCTGCAAGAGAAGTGTGAGTATTTTGCCCAGTTTTACAGATAGAAAACTGAAGCTGGTTCAGCGCCTGTAGCCCAGTGGTTACAGCGCCAGCCACATACACCAAGGCTGTCGGGTTCAAACCCAGCCCAGGCCTGCTAAACAACAAAAAATAGCTGGGTGTTGGCTCAGCACCTGTACCTCAGCAGCTAGGGCACCAGCCACATACACCAGATTCAAATCCAGCCTGGGCCTGCCAAACAACAATGACAACTACAACCAAAAAATAGCTGGGTGGGCAGTGCCTATGACTCAAAGGAGTAGGGCGCCGGCACCAAACACTGGAGGTGGCAGGTTCAAACCTGGCCCCAGCCAAAAAAAAAAAAATAGCCGGGCATTGTGGTGGGCGCCTGCAGTCCTTGGGAGGCTGAGGCAAGAGAATCACTGAAGCCCAAGAGTTTGAGGTTGCAGTGAGCTATGACACCACAGCACTCTACTGAGGGTGATGGGATGAGGCTCTGTCTCAAAAAAAAAAAAGAAAAAAATTGAAGCTTAGAGAGATTACGTAATTTCCCCACCATCACAGAGCTAACAGGTAGCAATGCTGGGATTCAAATCTAGAACAGGAGAAGTATCTTGTAAATTGGACAAAAAATAAACTTAAAAATATAAAACTTACATAAATAGGTAGCTAAGAAAATCTACAAACAACTAAGTTCAACCTAGGTATAACCAGATAAGCAAAATAGACAGAATCATTACATTTTATTTTTATTAAATACCTGACGTTTTAGAGAGATCAACTCCATGTCCAGTTGCCTCAGGATGGTGTTGGCTGCATTGGGACTACAGGAAACAGCTACCACATCTTCCTGGGTTAAATACATGCCCTTAGGTGGACGGCACTTAGAACGCTGAGAATGATGGCGATGTTGTAAACTCTGATACTCTCTCCTTCCAAGTCCAATCTTGCTAGTTTGGACAGGCTGTTCAGTACTACCCTAAGAAATTAGAGACAGAGTAACATGTCATTCAGTTTTCATAAACAGTAGAAAATTAGAAACAGTATTACCCAGTAATAGTAATACAAGTATGCTATACTAAGTACTCCTTAAAAAAAAAAAAAACACTTCTAACTAATTACATTATCTGTAAGTTTCCCTGCTTCAAACACAATCCCCACTCACCAACTGGGGGGAAGCATATAATGTAACATATCCTGGATTAATTCACTTAAATGTTTAGTTTCTAGTTTCATAGGACTAATTTTAAACTACAAATTTTCCTGTTCTCTAAATTATCCTGATTGCTTCAGGATGACATACATTTTCCCTATGCAATAAAGGGCAAAAAAAAAAAAGGGCTACAACTTATTAAACGCAAAGTCCTTAAAAATGGCAACAGTAAGAAAAATGAGGCACATAAGAAATTATAATGAGGTAGATTAGGCAGCTGGTAAAAAATGAGATACATGGATCATTACTGAAGTTTTGAGATACACAGAAAACAAGAACAGAAACAAATGAAGCCCTCCCAGCAACACTGGTAAGCCAAGCAAGTTGATCCTAGCATTGGTGAATTAGAAGGACACTTGTCAACTGTTTCTGGGAAATGAAATAATGGATCATAACACAGTCTTTCTCAAAACTTTCTCAGTGATCTACGTAACATTTCGTTTTTATGCTAGAGTTGCTGAAAGATAATTATGTCTCTATAGGTTAAAAAGGACACAGAATTAACCCTGAAGACATTTCTAAATACTTAATCAATGAATAAAATAAACTGAATTTATGCCTTAGAAGAGGTTAGGGAAATTCTAAAAATGGCCATAAAGTCTAAGTAGTATTTCATTATTACTTGTAATATTCTTAAAGTATGATATAAAATCATAATGTTATTCTGTGCTTCTGAAAGAGGAAGACATTAGAAATTGGTTTATCAGGTTGAAGGTTATTTCACTAATAATCTAATTCCTTCAAAAAACTCTTAGTGAAATTCATAAAAACAAGTATATAATGATATATAATTCATTTTTATTGCTTAAAATCCAACTCTAAGCAATATATGGTAGATTTGATGTTCAGAGGAACCCCTCCCAGTATAGCACTCCTAAAATGGCTGGAATAATGCTTTTTTTTTTTTTGAGACAAAGTCACAAGCTGTTGCCTGGGTAGAGTGCCATGGGGTCATAGCTTATAGCAACCTCCAACTCTAGGGTTCAAGCGATCCTCTTGTCTTAGTTTTTCCATTTTTAGTATAGACGGGGTCTTGAATTTTTGCTCAGGCTGGTCTCAAACTGGTGAGCTCAAGCAATCCACCCGCCTTGGCCTCCCAGAGTGCCAGGATTACAGGTGTGAGCCACCACACGTAGCTGAGGAATCAAATATTTTTAAAACATCTTCTAAATTCCTCAGAGGTCAGAAACGTTGAGAAAGCAAGAATCCAGAGGGATAAGCAAGTAGGTAGTAGTTGGCATTTGTCTAAAGCCCAGGCTTCAATGGACAACAGGTACAGGGGACAGGTGACAAAGCTGGAATGCTAGAAAAGAACTCCATTAGTGTGATAAGTAAAAAAAAAAAAAATTCCCACTCTGCAGAGTGAGAGAGAGGATGATTAAAGAGAATGATACCCATCTTACCCTCAGCTGAGTGTAAAGGAAAGAAACCAGAAAGTCTCCTCTGAAAATCTCTAAATATAAGCCTACATTCAAACAGCATTTAATGATCTATTCATTTATTTTTATCCTAAAATATTAAGGGGGTGCAAATGTTTTTGCTATGTGGGTGAACTATATAATGCTGAAGTCAGGACTTCAGTGTACTTGTCACCGCAATAGTGCTCAATGTACCTGAGAGGTAAGTTTTTATTCCTCACACCTCTCCCATTTGGGACCTAAACTTTATAATCTGTCTGGCCTGAAAAACCCCAAATTAAAAAGTAGTTTAAAGGTAGTTCAGGTTGGTAACACCCACAGAGAGTTAGCAGAGGAAATACAAATCACCTCTAGAAGAATGCACTTTAAAACTTAGGTCTCAAAAATTATTTATAGCCAGGTACAGTGGCGTGCATACACTTGTAGGTCCCAGAACCTCAGGAGGCTGAGGCAGAATGATCACTTGAGCTTCTGTTGCTCAAGACCAGAGCAACAGAGCAAGATACATTAAAAAAAAAAAAAGGTGTGTATCACCATCAGACCCTCACTAAATGAACTTCGGATATACTTCAGGAAAAAAGAAAATTATTTTCAATGAAAGGCCTAAGATTCAAGAAAGAATAGCAGACAAAAATAATCCTAGGACTCTGGCAGGCCAAAGCAGGTGGATTGCCTAACCGCACAGGTTTGAGAACAGCCTCAACAAGTGCAAGACTCCGTCTCTAAAAAAATAGCTGGGCATTGTAGCAGGAGCCTGTAGTCCCAGCTATTTGGGAGGCTGAAACAAGAGAGCTGCTTGAGCCCAAGAGTTTAAAGTTGCTGTGAGCTCTGACGCCACAGCACTCTACCAAGTGCAACAAAGTGAGACTGTCTCAAAAAAAAAAAAAAAAAATTAGAGAAAAGTTAAACATGTGGGTAAATCTAAATAAATACTAATGTTTGATTTTAGAGATTTAAAAAACCAACATGTAGGGCAGTGCCTGTGGCTCAGTGGGTAGGGCACGGGCCCCATATACCAAAGGTGGTAAGTTCGAACCCGACCCTGGCCAAACTGCAACAAAAAATAGCTGGACATTGTGGTGGGCACCTGTAGTCCCAGCTACTTGGGAGGCTGAGGTAAGAGAATTGCCTAATCCCAGGAGTTGGAGGTTGCTGTGAACTGTGATGCCACAGCACTCTACCAAGGGGGATAAAGTAAGACTCTGTCTCTTAAAAAAAACAAAAAATAAACAAACAAACAAAAAAAAACATGTGACTAAAACTGTGGACGATAATACCATACAAATCAGGAAGGTAGTAAATGGTATTCAATTGGTCCTAAGGACCCTATATAATTAGAAAGCCATTAAAGGACATGATTACAAGAGGGACTTTACCTAACAAATGCAATCAGTATAACCTGGCTTATTGTATCCTCAATGAATCCCCAATTAAAAAAAAAAAAAAGAACAGTCATTAAAGACACCAATATTAGATTTTAAGTTAAATATATAAGATAAAATTTCTAGAGTACATAGTAAGAATAGAAACACAGAAACATCCCAAACTAGTAGAGAGGGAAAAAAATGGAATAAGAGATGAATTCTTAATCCCTAAAGATAGGCCATGAAGGGAAGGAAAAATGACTTGAAAAAGCAAGACAAGTAGTTGGTAAAAATAAAAAAGAACAAAAATACAAACAGATCAGTGATCATGGTGAACAGAAATGCTAAACTGGGTGGTGCCCATAGCTTAGTGGGTAGGGTGCCGGCCACATACCCAGGCTGGTAGGTTGGAACCCAGCTGGGGCTAACTAAACAATAATGACAACTATAACAGAAAAATAACCAGGCATTGTGGCAGGCGCTTATAGTCCCAGCTATTTGGGAGGCTGAGGCAAGAGAATCACTTAAGCCCAAGAGTTTAAGGTTGCTGTGAGCTGTGACGCCACAGTACTCTACTCTGGGTGACAGCTTGAAAATCTTGTCTCAAAAGAAAAACAAAAAAAAAAGAAAAAAAAAAAAAAAAAGAAATGGGCTAAACTATTCAGATAAAATATAAAATTAAAGGTATATGCTGTTTTTAAGACACATACTTAAAATGTAAAGACAAAGGACTGTGGAAAGCAAAATAATAAAGATATATCAAGCAAATATTTAACAAAAGAAAAATGGTGGAACGAAATCATATCAGATAAAGTAATCTTTAGGCAGAAGTCATTACAAGAGATGAAAAAAGGTTACCATCTATTGATAAAAGGCTCAATTCAGCAGCAAGATAAAACAATTCTGGACCTATATACACCTAATAACTAGCTTCAAAATACAAAAAAGTATTACTCCTCAATAATTGATCAGAACAACTGATTAGATAAGCAGACAATAAAAACCAAGCTAGCAAGTAGGACAGCAGTAAGAACACAGAGCACAACCACAGAACTGACACGCTTAAATTAATGGGCACATGCAAAACTTTGTAACCAGAGCACATATTCCCAAGTACACACAGAAAAACACTTAGGAAAATTCCATATTCTGAGTTGGGAAGTTTAAAACATGTTAATAAATTCCTCACTATCCCTGCTATTGAGAAGCAGGGGCTCTTTATTACCTCTCATTGATTCTGGACCAACTTTAGTGACTCACTCACATAACCAAGTGAACGCAGTAGAAGTGATGCTGAGTAACTTTCAAGTCTGGGCCAGAGAGAGCTGAGTAGCTTTCACTTAGTGTTTTTAAATACTTTTAGAGGAAACCAGCCATCAAGGAGCCAGATTACTCAAAGACCACCAACTTGGAGAGAGCACACAGAACTGCTCCAAATAGCACCAACTATCAGCAACGTCAGTGGGTTAAGAACCTTTGATAACATCCTCCTTGATGTTGACACAAAAATTATTCTCTCTGAAATCAGAAATAAGAAAAAAAATATTTGCTGGCCAGGCACAGTGGCTCACGCTGTAATCCTAACACTCTGGGAAGCTGAGGCAGATGGATTGCTTGAGTTCATAAGTTAAGACCAGCCTGAGCTAGAGTTGAGACCCTGTCTATAAAAAAGCCAGGCACTGTGGTAGGCGCGTGTAGTTTCCATTTCTTGGGAGGCTGAGGCAACAGATCACTTGAGTCTAAGAGCTTGAGGATGCTGTGAGCTATAACAGCACAACAGTCAACCCCAGGCCAACTGAGTGAGACTGTCTCAAAAAAAAAACAAAAAACACAACTGCTATCGTAACTTCTGTTTAACATTGTACTGGTAATACTACCCAGTTTAATAAGAAATAAGTATAAAGACTGAAAAGGTACAAAATTGCTATTTTTCCAGATAATATAAATCACTACATGGGAAATCCAAAATCATCTACAAATAAAATATAAAGCTTTCATTTCTCCTTAATTTATACATGGATTTAACAGAAGATCAAAGGGCTGCCCTAGTAATGTGACAAGCTTGAAGAGCAAAGATCCAAGAATAGCTAAAGGTACATCCTCCTTTAGAACCACCAACTTGTGGAACATGCCCTGGCAGCTAGCAAGGTTTATTATAAGTAATTGAGACAGTGTAGTATCAACAAGGGATATTTAACTGACAAGAGGAGTAGACAGGCACCTTAAAGCTGGTATCGCAGGCCCACTGAAAAAGATGGAGTCCATATTAGTTAATAAATAAGTAAATATGGATCTCTACCTCATATGAATAAAACTTCTTTACTGCTAGATAAAGCTCTTAAATGTAAAATGAAAAACTCCAAAACTTTCAAAAGAAAATATCAAATATTGAAATTTGAAAATTTATATACTTCTAACCAAACAAAAGTTTACCTATGCCTATAGAAAGAAAAAAGATAAACCAAAAACTACTAAATGATCTTTGTAACACATTTGGTTAGGAATGGTATCCAGAATATATAAATAATTCAATTAGGTTGGGTACATTGGCTCCCGCCTCTAATTCTAGCACTCTGGGAGGCCAAGGTTGAAGGACTGCCTGAGCTTAGGAATTTGAGGCAGCCTAAGCAAAAGTGAGAACCCATCTCTACTAAAATAGAAAAGAACAAGCCGGGCATTGTGGCAGGTGCCTATAGTCCCAGCTACTTAGGAGGCTGAGTCAAGAGGATCACTTGAGCCCACGAGTTTGAAGTTGCTGTGAGCTATAATACCACAGCACTGTAACCAGGGTGACTGAGTGAGATTCTACCTCAAAATAAATAATTCAATGACAACAACAAAAAATTATATGTTCTGTCTTCAAGTAAAACATCCAGTAGAAAAGCAGGTAAAAAATATATAAACCAGGCTTGACACCTGTAGCTCAGCAGCTAGTGCGCCAACCACATGCACCAGAGCTGTTGGGTTTGAATCCAGCCCGGGCCAGGCAAACAACAACTATAATGAAAAAATAGCCGGGCGTTGTGGATGGCACCTGTAGTCCCAGCTACTTGGGAGGCTGAGGAAAGAGAATCGCTTAAGCCCAAGAGTTGGAGGTTGCTGTGAGCTGTGACGCCACCGCACTCTACCCAGGTTGACAGCCTGAGGCTCTGTCTCAAAAATAAATAAATAAATAAATAAATACACACACACACACACACACACACACACACCAGCACTTTAAAAAGACATTAATAGCCAATCAACAGATGGAAAAAGGTTCACCCTTACTAGTAATCTAATAATTTATTTATTTATTTATTTATTTATTTATTTATTTATTTATTTTTTGGGACAAAGTCTCACTATGTCATCCTAGGTAGAGTGCCATGGCGTCAAAACTCACAGCAACCTCAAACTCTTGGACTTAAGTGATTCTCTTGCCTCAGCCTCCCAAGTAGCTGGGACTACAGGTGCCCACCACCAACACCCAGGTAGTTTTTGATTGTAGTTGCCATTGTTGTTTGGCAGGCCTGGGCTGGATTTGAACCCACCAGCTCTGGTGTATGTGTCTAGTGCCCTAGCCACTGAGCTACAGGTGCCAAGTCCTAATGAATTAAATTGAGAATGCATGATACAATCTCATCTTGCCAGACTTTACATTTTTATTTATTTATTTTTTTGACAGAGTCTCACTTTGTTGCCCCTGGTAGAGTGCCAAAGGATCATAGCTCACAGCAACCTTAAGCTCCTGGGCACAAGCGACCCTCTTGCCTCAGCCTCCCAAGTAGTTGAGACTACAAGCGCCCGGAACAACACCTGGCTATTTTTAGGAATGGAGTCTTACTCTTGTTCAGGTTGGTCTTAAACTCCTGAGCTCAGGCAAGCCACCCACCTCAGCCTCCAAAAGTGCTAGGATTACAGGTGTGAACCACCACACCCTGCCCTGACTTTAACATTTTAAAAGTCTGATCAGGTCTGGTACAATGGTTCACATCTGCAATCCCACCACTTTGGGAGGATGAGGCAGGAATATTACTTGAGGCTGGAATTCAAGATTAGCCTGGGCAACACCACTTGATCCTGTCTCTACAAAATTATTTTCAAGAATTAGCTGGGTGTGGTGGTACATGCCTATGGTCACAGCTACTAGGGGGAGCTGAGCCCGGAAGATCATGTAAGCCGGGGAGGAGGAGGTTGCTGTGAGCCCTAATCATGCCACCACACACCACTCTGGGTGACAAACAAAAGTCTGATCATATCAAGTATGGGCAAGGAAGTAGACAATGAGTATTCTCATAGCCCAATGGAAGAATAGCAACTATAGAAAAGAATTTGGTGGGTAGCACCTGTGGCTCAGTGGGTAGGGTGCGGGCCCCATATACTAAGATTCGAACCCAGCTCCAGCCAGCTAAAACAACAATGGCAACTACTACAAAAATAGCTGGGTGTTGTGGCGGGCACTGTGCTGGGCACCTATAGTCCCAGCTACTCGGGAGGCTGAGACAAGAGAATCGGTTAAGCCCAGGAGTTGGAGGTTGCTGTGAGCTGTAATGCCATAGCACTCTACAGAGGGAGACAAAATGAGACTTTGTCTCAAAAAAAAACAAAACAAAACAAAAACACAAAGAATTTGGTATTACCTAGGTAAGTTGAACACATCTATACTCTAAAATACAGTTACTTTAAATAATCCTGGGAAGTAACTGTTGGCATTTGTTAGAACAATGTGCTGTGCATTTCAGTATAGTTGTCATCTTTCTCCTGCCTACTCAATGAGAGGTCCCCTACAATTACTGTAACAATAAAAACAACTCCACAATTTCTAAATGCTCCTTACTGAGGTAATGCTAAACCTGGCTACAAACTATTGTCCCAAAGGAAATCTTATACATAGTATATAAGTATCCAGGACATGTTTATATCAGCATTGTTCATAGTAAAAAATTTTAAATTACATCCATTTGTAGGAAAGTAGGTTAGCTGTGCTATATCTATACAATGCAACAGTATAATATAGCAATGAAAATAAATCACAAAACAAAAAAGTACTGAAAAATATATACAATGACTCCATTTTATTAAGTTTGAAATGAGAAAAACTAAATGATTACTCAGAAATACACATACATGTGATAAAACTACCCCCCAAAATGAATACTTTTTTTTTTTTTGAGACAGAGCCTCAAGCTGTCCCCTTGGGTAGAGTGCCATGGCATTACAGTTCATACCAACCTCCAACTTCTGGGCTCAAGCGATTCTTCTGCCTAGTCCCTCCCAAGTAGCTGGGACTATAAGGCGCCTGCCACGACTCCCGGCTATTTCTTGGTTGCAACTGTCATTGTTGTTTGGCAAGCCTGGGCTGGATTCAAACCCGCCAGCTCAGGTGTTACGTGGCTGTCGCCTTAGCTGCTTGAGCCACAGGTGCCAAGCCTGAATAATACATTTTAGTATATGAGTTCCCTCTGAAGAAAAGGGAGGGATAGGCAATTGAGGGAACACATAGACTTCTATTTCTTCAGCTCAGTGAAGGATATACCGGTGTTTGTCTTATTATTATTATTATTCTTTAAACTATATAATACTTACTCTGCAGTTCACAATGTTCATTCAATGGTGGCACCTGTGGCTCAGTGAGGTGTAGGGTGCCAGACCCATACACCGAGAGTGGTGGGTTCAAACCTGGCCCAGGCCAAACTGCAACAAAAAATAGCTGGGCATTGTGGCGGGCACCTGTAGTCCCAGCGACTCGGGAGACTGAGACAAGAGAATCGCCTAACCCCAAGAGCCAGAGGTTACTGCGAGCTGTGACACCATAGCACTCTACTGAGGGCGACAAAGTGAGACTCTGTCTCTACAAAAAAAAGAAAACAACTGTTCATTCAAAATAGCTGCCATATGCCAGGTACTCTGCAAGTGCTAGGGGATACAAATGAATAGCTTTAGGAGTAGGAAACTTGGGGCCTCAGGCTACATGTGGTCCTCCAGATCCTCAAGTGCAGCCCTTGATCAAATCCAAATTTTACAGAACAAATCCTTTTAATAAAGGACTTTATTAGAAGATTAAAAGGCCTTCTTTTGGGGCGGTTCCTGTGGCTCAAAGGAGTAGGGCGCCGGCCCCATATGCAGGAGGTGGCGGGTTCAAACCCAACCCTGGCCAAAAACTGCAAAAAAAAAAGGATTTCTTTTGTAAAATTTGGTTTTAGTCAAAAGGCCACACTCAACTATCCAGAAGGCCACATGTGGCCCCAAGACCACAGGTTAAGATGGTTAGTGAGCAAAACACAGGAATTGTAATATTATGTACTAAGTACAGGCAGTATCCAAGTTACAAACATCTGACTGATGTCAAGACTCACACTTACCAATAAAGGCTATTACATTCAAATTACACTATGATAGAAAATGCAGTATGGTAGCACAAAGATTAAGGAAAGGGGCAGAATTTAAGGCAACTTCTTCCTGATATTTTCTCTGTGAAGATGAAGTTATCTGCCAAGTATTCTGTGAGATGGAGAAGTAGAAGGTAATGTATAGCTTTGGACGCATGTTCAAAACAGATAACAAAGCAATAGCAACTTATGTTCTATGTGCCAGGTACTTTAATAAATGCTTTTATACATATTACCTCTTTGATTCTCAAAATAATCCTATTATTTTCTTATTACCAAGAATAAAACTGAGACTTAGAGGTTAAAAATTGAGAGGCAGACTTGGCGCTCATAGCTCAGTGGGGAGGGCGCCAGCCACATACAGCAAGGCTGGTAGGTTTGAATACAGCCCGGGCCTGCTAAACAACAATAACTACAACAAAAAAATAGCCGGGTGTGTGGCAAGCACCTATAGCCCCAGCTACTTGGGAGGCTGAGGCAAGAGAATCACTTATGCCCAAGAGTTTGAGGATGCTATGAGCTGTGATGCCACCACAGTCTACTGAGGGCAACATAGTGAGACTCTGTCTAAAAAAAATTTTTTTTGAGAGACACTAAGGACTACACTGAGATTGGAAACCCTTTCTGCAGTAGCAACATTTTACATAATTGTGTCATTTTCTCCCTCTGTGCCTCTCAGACCAAGAATAGCAACTGATCCAGTATTGGGGTTTACAGAGTTAGGGAAGGAATAAGGGAAGAAGGGAAATGAACAAGTTAAAAAAAAGGGGGGGGGGGAAATAGGAGAAAAACTATTCAACTAGTTGATCATTGCTCTATGAAATCAGAGAAAGACAAAGCAGACTTGAGGGAGAAAATGAAAAAAAATCAAGGAATTTTTGGCTGGGTGCAGTGACTCACGCCTATAATCCCAGCACTCTGGGAGGCTGAGGCAGTTGGATCACATGAGCTCATGAGTTTGAGACTATCCTGAGTTGAGAACAAGACCCTGTCTCTAAAGATAGCCAGTCTACACCGGAGGCTGAAGCAAGAGAATTGCTTGAACCCAGGAGTCTAAGGTTGCTGTGAGTTATGATGCCACCGCACTGTACCAAGGGTGCCAAAGTGAGACTCTGTCTCAAAAAAAAAAAAAAAAAATCAAGAAATCTGAGAATATTTAGCAGTAGTAAGAAAAGTAATAAAATATCAAGTTGAGGTAGACAGGGTAGGATTTAACAATTGTCCTTGATGGAGGAGCTTAAGGTGATGATATGGGCCAGACAGGGCCACAATACCGAATTTATTAAGATTTTGGGGGGGGGGGGGAGAAGTGTGTAAAAAGAAGAACAATTAAAAGAAAAAAAGATAAGGTCATATTCCTACTAAACACTAAGTTTAAACAAACTCAAATCTACTGTCTTAATTTCAATGTTCACTATTTCCCCACTGCCTGTACCTTGTAAATTTATGCATCAACATTTTGACTACTTTTTTTTTTTTTTTTAGAGAGAGTCTCACTTTATTGCCCTCAAAATGGCGTCACAGCTCACAGCAACCTCCAGCCCTTGGGCTTAGGTGATTCTCTTGCCTCAGCCTCCCAAGTCACTGGGACTACAGGTACCTGCCACAACACCTGGCTATTTTTTGTTGCAGCTTGGCTGGGGGAGGGTTCGAACCCATCACCCTCAGTATATGGGGCTGGTGCCCTACTCACTGAGCCACAGGCGCCACTCAATTTTTGCCTTTTCTTAAGGATTTTAAGTCATCGTTATTATCATCTTATTGTGGATAGCATCATATAAGTGCTTTTCTAGTTGGAGATCTCTAGTTTCATCTCTTCCTTTCAGGCAGCTTTCCATTTTCACTGATGTTGTCTGTATACCTGGTACTACTTTCCAATTTGCTATACCATGGACCAAATGAAGTGTTTTCAAAAAATGAGCATCAAAACCAGAAAGCTTAATTTTACACTTAATACTTTATCATTTAAGGGTGGTTTTATTTTCCATGGAGAAAAGACTAGGGATAGTGGCAGGGGATTTACACTTCTGAGTAGATGAGATAACCCCAAAATTACTCAAACCACTGGCTAACTATGGTTGCTGGTATGCCTGTATTTCCAAAAACTTCTAATTAGCATTGACATTTACTTTCCCCTAAGCTATTACATAAAAAAGCTTTTCCTTTTTTTTTTTTTTTTTTGAGACAGAGTCTTATTTTGTTGCCCTCGGGCTCAGGCTGGTCTGCCACCTGTGAGCTGAGGCAATCCTAGCCTCCCAGAATGCTAGGATTAGTGAGCCACTGAGCAGGGCCCAAAAGTTTTTCTTTTTCTTTCTGTCTTTTTTTTTAGCAACAGAGTCTCGTTTTATTGCCCTTGATATGGTGTCACAGCTCGCAACAACCTCCAACTCCAGGGCTTAGGCAATTCCTTTGCCTCAGCCTCCCAAGTAGCTGGGGCTATAGGCGCCTGCCACAACACCTAGCTATTTTCTTGTTGCAGTTCGACTGGGGCTGGGTTTGAACCCACCTCCCTCAGTATATGGGGCTGGTGTATGGTGGGCTGAGCCACAGGCACCACCCCAAAAGTTTTTCTTAATATTAAGTACTATTCATTCTTCTTTAGGGGATTTGTAGAACAATTACAATCACTTATAATGACTATGATTACCTCTTTTTTGGCTTCTTTTTTGGGATCGTAATCACTATCATTCCCATCCATTGGATGTGTTTCTTCCACATCATCATCACTGAGAAGAAACAAAGATTAGTAAACTTAATTCCTTTCTTTTTATTCTGTTCTATTGCTCTTATTGATCTGTAATATACATTCTAATAATTTTACTAGCTACTCTTTAACAGAACAAAAGCTGTCCTTGGGAAGATGAACTTCTAATTTTAATTTCTGTATTGTTTAGAAATATTTATCCTATAAATAAAATAAAACAAAGAAAGAAATATTTATCTTATTAAGTAAACATTGTTTTTACAAGTACTTCTAGCTCAAAAGTAGAGACTCAGTGGAAAAGAGATTTTAAAAATGTCATTTCAGAGAGAGAATATATACAATTTGCTATAACACTCATAATTCCAGTTCTTCAGTTGGAAACTAAAGATAGACAAAAAAGAGAGAAAAAAATAAAAAGATTTTATACTACACCAGAAAAAAAACACCATCTTCCACAGAATATATTCTTTAATATATTCTAAATGTATGTATCAAATAGATCAATACTAAACAGAAGCATTTGTGATTACAGTTCAAAGAGTTGAATAGAGTTCTTACTATTAAAACTTCAGCTCTTCCTGTCAGATCAGAAACATGAATTTAAAGATAAGAAATATTCACAATGTGTTGTGATAATTTTCTGCCTTAGGAAATATAAATAATCCAGTGCAGTGTCCCTAACATCCTATACATACAAGGGTGTTCAACCTACCTGTCGCCCTGATTATGTCTATTGGCTAATTTACGAGCCTGGCGATCCATCAAACTTGTCCTAGAGCGAGTTTTTTTCCAGGAATAGTAGTATTTTACAAGGCTTGCAATTGTCTTATCTGGAAGCTTTAAAAAAAAAAATCATGTTAATATTGGCAAATCTAATTCAAAACTAATTCATTCTGAATAATAAAATGAACACATTTTATATTATCTGTGATAATTAATAAAGGCATAAATAAAAAATATTTCATGAGTACCTTTATGAATTATACAGCTAAAAAGTACTATTGTAGTCACAGTACCCCACAACACCAGTTTCACTAGCATTTCTATGTTAATATTCCTATTTGTGCTTAAGGAGCAGAATGTCACAAATAAATTTATAGAGACTGTCCCCAGAAGTCCCCAGCACAACCATGTTAGTATTTAACATCTGTGTTCCTTAAAGACCTACTCAATTTTTTTTTTACCTCTGTAAATTGGAATTTCAGATATAATCACCTAATACAAAATATACTACTTTAAGCATATAATTTAGTGATTTTTAGTAAACTCATTAAGTTGTGCAATCACTTCTAATTCCAGAACATTTTCATAACCTCACAAAGAAATCCTACCCTCTTAGCAGTCATTCCCTGTTCTTCCCTTCCCCTAATCCCTGGCAACCACTAATCTACTTTCTGTCTCTATGGATTTGCCTATTGGGACATTCCACATACAATACAATATGGGACCTTTTCTGTCCCCTTTCATTTGGCAAAATGTTTCCAAGAGAGCTATTCAACTCTTAAATGAAAAAAAAATTTTTTTGAGACAGAGTCTTACTATGTCACCCTCAGTAGAGTGCCATGGCATCACAGCTCACAGCAACCTCAAACTCAGTAGGTGGGAGTACAGGTGCCCGCTACAACACCCGGCTATTTTTTTGTTGCAGTTGTCATTGTTGTTTTAGCTGGCACAGGTTGAACCCGCCAGCCTCGGTGTATGTTGCTGGCGCTGTAACCACTGTGCTACGGGTGCTGAGCCCTTAAATGAATTTTTTTTAAATCCATGTCTTCAATTGATAAATAAAGCAAACAAGCTTTAAGTCACCAAATAAAGTCTCTGAGTATTAAAATGACTACTGATCATGCGTTGATATGTTATAGTGATATAAGCAAGGATGCAAATTCCCCATCCGAAAGTTTCTCTTTGACTATGGAAGACACCTAGACATATTCGCAAAACATTATCTAATTTTTATCTACTCATGTTAAAATAGTTTAATGCAGCAATTTTTCAGATTTATATTACTTTGATACAATTCTAAAAATTTAAGAATTACAGAGCAGTTTTCCACCTCAAAAAAAAAAAGGCTCAAGCGGGTAAGGCGCCAGCCACATACACCTAAGCTGGTGGGTTCGAATCCAGCCCAGGCCCGCCAAACAACAATGAT
This sequence comes from Loris lydekkerianus, assembly GCA_963574355.1. Lineage (NCBI taxonomy): Eukaryota > Metazoa > Chordata > Mammalia > Primates > Lorisidae > Loris > Loris lydekkerianus. The sequence continues at coordinate 4,531 of CAUYPK010140253.1, read as the reverse complement.
GGCTGCAACCAAAAAAAGCTGGGCACTGTGGCGAGCACTGGGCGTTGTGGTCCCAGCTACTTGGGAGGCAGAGGCAGAAGAATCGCTTGAGCCCAGGACTTGGAGGTTGCTGTGAGCTGTGATGTTACAGTACTCTAGCCACAGCTTGAGGCTCTGTCTCAAAAAAAAAAAAAAAAACAAAAAAAGCAGCAGGATCTGGACAATATGAAAATTATATGGAATTTTAAAAAACAGGCTTTCATATCCCCAAAAAGAGAAATTAGAAAACAAAATCCTATTGTGAAAAAGGGAAACATTTTGGCAGTGCCTGTGGCTCAGTGAGTAGGGCGCCAGCCCCATATACTGAAGGCGGTGGATTCGAACCTGGCCCCAGCCAAACTGTAACAAAAAATGGCCAGGTGTTGTGGTGGGCACCTGTAGTCCCAGCTACTCGGGAGGCTGAGGCAAGAGAATCACCTAAGCCCAAGAGCTGGTGGTTGCTGTGAGCTGTGACACCACGTACTCTACAGAGGGTGACAAAATGAGACTCTGTCTCTAAAAAAATAAAAGAAAAAGGAAAACATTTAAAAATAAAGTTGAAATTATGCCTTTTGCTGGCATAACAAACACTTAATAGCTCTATTACACATATATTTAAGTCAAAATACAAACTACTAGAATGAGATAGCCTATGACTATCATGTACAAAATAGGAATGTATTGCAAATATTCCTGCTTCAAAATGTTTTAATATTAAAATTAAATTTTAAATATTTTTATATTTAATAATTAGAAAGTATTTAATAATAGCATAATGTATCACTTAGATACGAATTATAGTAAGACCAAAATTACTGTACCATTTGCTGAATCCTGTGAAAGCTCTTCCCATGAAAACTAAAGGCTTGTTCAAATAGGACTTTATCTTCCACTGTCCACTCATCCGGAAAAGGTGTGAAATTAGGAAGATCAGCAAGGGACTTCTCAATGTTATGCTTATGCCAGAACAACATGCCAAGTGCCTTTGAAGAGAAATCATTTCCCTTTGGTTTTAATGAACTTATGTTCCATCACACTTAAGAAAGTTAAACACAAATTTAGATTAAAACCTTAAGCCTATGATTCCAACTGAAGATACATTTACAGTTTTGAACTTTTAATCAGGATATCCCACATAGCAGACCTCATTTATTAATTTCTTTTAAATCAAGGCCTCAGAACAGTGAATGTTCTTACATATAATATTTGCAGCAGAATCTAGGAAAAATAGTAAGCTGAAGAAAGTGAGTACAATTACCAAAGCAGATCTACAGGATCATACCAAAACTCTTGACCGCATTTATTAATTTGTCAATATGTAGAAAAAGTATGCTAAAAAGAAAATATTCAGTGAACCAATACTTGAATGAAATCATTACTTGAATAAAACTATCAATTATACCATAAAACCAGAAACAAAGTTGGGACTTAGCAAAGAGAGATTCAAGTTTTAACCTTTTTTTTTTCCTTAAGGCAGTCTCAAACTGTCGCCTTGGGTAGAGTGCTGTGAAATCATAGCTCACAGCAACCTCCAACTCTTGGGCTCAAGAGATCCTCTTGTCTCAGTTTTTCTATTTTTAGTAGAGACAGGGGTCTTGCTTTTTTGCTCAGGCTGGTCTCAAATCGTGAGCTCAAGTAATCTACCCACCTCGGCCTCTCAGAGTGCTAGGATTACAGGCATGAGCCACCAGGCCCAGCCCAAGTTTTAACCTTTTACAAATATATCACAGACTAAACACTTCCAAGATATAAAAGTACCTCCACTGCAACTTTAATAATTTTTTTTAAATGCATATGTTTTTTACAGTTTTTTTTTTTTTTTTGTAAGACAGACTCTTACTCTGTCTCCTGGGCTAGTGTTAGTGGTCTCATCATAGCTCCCTTCAACCTCAAATTCTTGGGCTCAAGCCATTCTCCTGCCTCAGCCTTTCAAGTAGCTGGGACTACAGGTGTGTACACCAACGAGCCTGGCTAATTTTTTCTACTTTTGCTAGTAATGGGGGTCTCACTCTTGCTCCGGGTGGTCTTGAACTCCTGAGCTCAACAGATGTTCCCGTCTCAGCCTCACAGGTATTATCTAGTATTATACTACACTTGGGCCACCAATTGTTAAATAATGACTCATTAATTTTTGTACTTTAGTAACAGCTGTTTAAAATAAACAAGATGATGAATATATGTACAGTCACATTTTAAAGGTCTCACTTGCTCAAACAAATATTAAACAAAAAGGCAAGGGTTAAAAACATAGGGAGCCAAGCATGGTGGCTCATCCCTATAATCCTAGCACTCTGGGAGGCCAAGGTGGGTGGATCACTTGAGCTCAGGAGTTTAAGACCAGCCTGAGCAAAAGCAACACCTGGTCTGTAAAAATTGGCAGGGTTGTGGCAGGGGGCCATAGTCTCAGCTGCTTGGGAGGCTGAGGCAAGAGGATTGCCTGCACCCAAGAGTTGGAGGTTGCTGTGAGGTATGATACCGTGGCACTCTACATAAGGGCACAAAGTGAGACTGTCTCAAAAAAAAAAAAAGTCCTATTCATGTATATTTATCCCAAAATGCACCAAAAACTTACTTTTCGTTTTGATAAGCATTTGCCAGAGTAATACTGAAGGCTTCAAGAAATTTTCAAAACTCCAAGTAGAATAAGAAACAGAGGCATTAAGAGAAAAATGTTCAAACACTTAAGGTGATTAATGTTTATAAAAGTGAAGTCCTTAATGTTGAAAAGTCAGATTTTATAGGACTTTTGTGGTATCTATTAAGTTGGTCAAACTTAGGCACTTTTTAGGACACAAACTATCATGAAATACTCTGTGGATCTGATAAATATTGAGAGGAGTCTTAGTATCAAAATGTTTCTCTACATACCTGTTCCACATTATAGCCATGCTTCTCTTTTGCAATTGCAATATATTCATCCACTGTAATGAGACAATGTTATATAATTAATTATTCTCATTTACTTCATTTTCTCAGGTCTACCTTTTTCTTAAACATAGCAAAATAAAATAATTTATATTCCAGGAATAAAAAAAAATATAGCCAAAGTCATCTTCTATGAAAAGTTACAAAAACATTTATATAAATAGGATCAGTAGCTCATCTGGTTTAAAATTTTCTTTAATATGACTTATCTGTATAACTATATATCACATACTCATTAAATTCAATGGCATTACTATTTTTTTTTCTTTTTTTTTAGAGACAGAGTCTCACTTTGTCACCCTCTGTAGAGTGCCATAGCGTCAAAGCTCACAGCAACTTCCAGTTCTTGGGCTTAGCTGATTCTCTTGCCTCACTCAGCCTCTCCTCACTCAGCCTCTCGAGTAGCTGAGACTATACAGGCGCCCACCACAACGCTATTTTTTTGTTACAGTTTGGCCAGGGCCAGGTTCAAACCCACTACCTTTGGTATATGGGGCCGGTGCCCTACTCACTGAGCCACAGGTGCCGCCCAGCCTTATTGTATTTTTGTATGAAGAAAAAGACCAACATGAGTAGTCAAAAGAACCTAATTACATTGTAAAATATCATTTATTGATTTTCTGTTACAAGCTTTATTTGAAGAGACTTAGCTGCTTAAGACACTTTCTCATGTTTAGAGTTGGCCCCAAAGCCTTTATCACTCCATTTCTAATTGCCTTAGAAAGGATAGTTTATCTACAGCTTTGCCAGCTACACATAATACATTTAAGCTTCAGTATCTCTAAATTTTCTTTAAGCTCTTGTTGCTTGCTATAGTGTTTGAGTATATCCCATTTTCATTTATCCTCCACATGTAATTAAGCCAACAAAATTATTTAAATAAACACAACTTCAATGATGATCAACTAGCTATCTGAAGGCCTTATTGCTGAGAAGTCTGCCACATTTTGCAGGTCTCAATTTTATGTGAAATCCATATGATCCCTTTTTCTTGACTCTTTAAAATTATTTTATACATATACAAATTCTTTAAAAATATATTTGAGGCTCAGTGCCCGTGCCCAGTGGTTAGGGCATCAGCCACGTACACCAGGGCTGGCGGATTTGAACCCAGCGTGGGCCTGGTACACAACAATGACAACCGCAACAACACAAATAAAATAGCCGGGCATTGTGGCAGGCACCTGCAATCCCAGCTACACAGGAGGCTGAAGCAAGAGAATCATTTAAGCCCAAGAGTCTGAGGTTGATGTGAGCTGTGACACAGGGCGAGGGTAACAATGAGACTCTGTCTCAAATAATAATAATAATAATAATAATAAATAATAAAAATATATTTGAGAAGCAGTGGTTAAGAATTCTGATCCTGGAGTATCTATTCCACCTGGGCTTCATTCTTAGCTTGTTGCTAGTTTTTTCATTCTGGCCAAGTTTTTAAACCTGTTTCCTCACTCTAAATTGTTGATAAAAACAGTACTTTCTTTGGAGGCACCCATAGCCCAGTGGGTAGGGCGCCGGCCACAGACACTGAGAGTGGAGGGTTTGAACCCAGCCTAGGCCTGCTAAACAACAAAGGCAACAACAACAA